>VDFB02206608.1:0-20494 GCA_007258455.2 Sequoia sempervirens
GATTTCCATTCATGATCCGATTGCCGTTTACTCCTCGTTCACCTATCCCCCCAATATCCGTTTACATTTTAGTCATTAAAATGTTGTAGTTATGCCAATAAAAAATTAGACATTACACCAGTATATATTCACTACTTAGTCTATAACCAACCAACAAAAAAAAACAAATTTAAACATATATTGGTACAATTATGTTTTCAACACAAGTCAACTTGCACAAAATAAAGTCATTTATGAATTAAATAAGGTACACTAATGTTTACAATAACCACTCCATGCAAGTGGCTTAAAGCTTCTAGTGCATTGTATTTACATGTATACATAAACAGTTAATGGTTCACAATGTCACATAATTTAAAACATTATAAACAGTTAATGGTCCACATTCTGACATAATACAAAACATTGAACAACTTTATAAGCTATCAGTTGCACAATCACCCACACATCCCTTGACATCTTCATGCATTAACTCCATCTACTTCTAGTACCTGCATAAACAGTTAATGGTGTAAGGCTCCCTAATATACCAAAAAACATAGTATAATTCATATATCTGACTGAATTTAATAGAGCCACCTATTTTGACAATTAAACCAAATATAAAATTGATTTCCTAAAGGCCACGGCAAAACTCAGGCATAGATGGCCACTGCAAAATGAAATGACAGATTGTTTCCCACAAAAAATTCAAATTTGAAACTCACCCACCACAATTCAATGCATTCAATTTACCAATTCGAATGAAGTTTTAAGAGGGAATTTCCACGGTCATTTTCATTACGAATTCTCCCCTGCTTTCACTGAATATCCTTTGCAGAATTCAGAGCTTACTAAGGCAACTTCTGCACATTCCTCTTAAAAGGGAGCTTATTCAGGTCGGTACACCCAAAATAAGTAAATTCATGTTTTTATTTATCAGTATACTTGATTTACATTTATGTTGTCTGTTTCATTATTCAATATTCTCTTTTATATTTATGTACTCAATGTTTACATTATTTTCAGCCTCTTTGTTTTACATTTATGTTGTCTGTTTCAATATTCATGGTTAATCTTTTCTATTTAAGTACTCACTGGTTACATTTGTTTCAATATTCAATATAATCTTTTCTATTTAAGTACTCACTGGTTACATTTTTTTCAGCCATATTGTTCTACATTTTTGTTGTTTGTTTCATTATTCAATATACTCTTTTATATTTATCAGGCATAATATTTTATTTATTCAATATATTCAGTGTTTACATTATTATCAGGCTTAATGTTTACATTTATGTTGTTTGTTTCATTGTTCAATATAATCTTTTATATTTATGTACTCAATGTTTACATTAATTTTAGGCATACAAATAATTTTTCTTTCACTCAACTATTCAACTTAGCATTATTTAATCATATTGTAGTTACATTATATTTATATTTATGTATTCAGTGTTTACATTCATTTTCAAGCATACCAATAATTTAGCTTTCAGTCAGCTGTTCAACTTAGCATTATCCATTATTTAATCATATCATAGTTACATTTTTTTCACCTGCATTCATCATAAATCAAAGATTATAATAGCAACATTATACCATACATCAAATATAATAACATATTACTTTTCATTTTTTAATCCTTATCTACTGATTCATTCGTTGTCTTTAATAGCTAGGGTTCCATCATAGTGATTGTATATATATATATATGTCGATAAAGAATGTAGGGTTTCATCATAGTAGATTGTATATATATATATATATATATATATATATATATAATCTGATAAGAATGTGTACGGTATCATCATAGCAGATTGTATATATATATATAAAATCTGATAAGAATGTGTAGGGTTTCATCATAGCAAATTGTATAGATATATATATAAAAATCTGGTAAGAATCTAGTGTTTGATTGCATTTTGTCATCTTTAAAAATCATTTATGTGTATGGCATGAAGGGTTTGACTGTAATCATTTCTATTTACATGTGACTGCCGATTGGTAGAAAAATGATCCCTCGTGAATTATTCTGTCTTATTCTATCATATTCTTATCAGATTGTAGACATACATACCCACACACACACACACACACACATATAGTCATGCCATGTATTGTTTCCTCATATCAAGTCGTGTAGAGTTTACATGTGACCAGTACAAATTTGATCCACCTCTCTCACCTGCAAGATTGTTTGTTCAATAGTGGATTTTTGTTGGGTTCGATGGTGTTTGATTGCATTTTGGTATCTTTAAAAATCATTTCTGTGTATGGCATGAAGGGTTTGACTATCTTACTCTATCTTATTTTGTCTATGGCATCGACTTTTTGACTGCTATGCCTTTTTTTGACGTTATTCTATGAAGTAATCACATGTAATGTGATTTAAACAGAACATTGATGGAATTTTGACCAATTATCATCATGAAATTTATTGGGTATATAATAAGATACTTAATCTTCAAAGATTTTTTCATTTATTCTTATATGGAGCTGCAGAAAACGTCTCCACCTCTTAATAACATTCTATTTCCACAGTCCATGACCATTAGTAATCAAGATTTCTGGATAAAACTCTGTGCAATTTTTCTTCATCAACGTTTTGGATCATGGAGTATGATCTGAAACGTTAATGAAGAAAAATTGCACATAGTTTTATCCAGAAATCTTGATTACTAAGTCTCCACCTCTCTTCACCTACAAGATTGCTTTTTCAACAATGGGTTTTTTTGGGCGTCGTTAATGTTTGAGCGCTATGATTTATGTTGACATCATTCTATGAACTAATCTCATGTTATTCTTTGTTGTACTAACAAGTTATTCAATTTTTACTGTACATGCAGGTTAACTAGAAAATTATGGCACCTGCTAGAAGGACTACAAGGGTTGTAGGAAGAGGAAAACGTGCAATTAGAGTAACTCGTGGGGTGCACTTCGTTGAAACACAGCCTAATGAAGAATTTCATGCAAATCCCAGCCCACAAGATGTTCCTAACTCTGCAGATGAAGCCACCAACACAACAGAAGTCGAACCTCATGTTCAGCCAAATGTTCAACCTGCTGTGCAACTGCCCTCACCTGTACCCATTAGGCAGTGGACATATGCTAATATGGAAGGAGCAATTATGAGTGTTGAAGAAAACAACATGTCAATCAGGGCAGCAACAATCAAGTGGGGTATGCCACCTAGCAGTTTGAGGGTGTGGTTGTTAGGACAAACCACCACAAAGAGGAGGGGTGCACATACAATTTTAACTAAAGAGGAGGAGACTGAAGTTGTCCAATGGTGCAAGGACATGGCAAGATTGGGCCACGGACTGCAAGTAAATCAACTACAAGCCACCGTTTCCCAAATAACAGCAAGTCGACCCAATCCTTTCACAAATGGGGTCCCCGGGAGGTCATGGTGGGCAGGATTTCGAAGAAGGCACCCAGATTTGACAATCAGAATAGCTAAAGGAGTGGACAGTGATAGAGTGATTATGGTTCGTTCTTCTATCATGCAAGCATTCTACGACAACCTCGAGAACCTAATCAAACTTAACCAGTATGGAGCAAGTCAAGTATGGAACTGCGATGAGACTGGTATCCAGGCTGGAAGGAACTGTGGCATGAGATTTATTGCCAAATTGGGTACAAAATGTGTACCACATTTGGTTTCAAAAAGTAGAGATTGGATCACAGTGTTGGCTTGTGTAAGTGCAGCTGGGATAAGCATTCCCGGATTCTACTTGTTTAAATCAAAGAGGCACATGTAGAACTATATCTTTAATTGTGAGGTAGGGGTATTGATGGCAGTCCAAGAACATGCGTGGATGACAAAGGAACTATTTCTCAAATGGTTAGACCATTTTGCAGCTAATATCCCCGATGGGGTTTCACCGACAAACCGGGCCCTTCTCATTTTTGACGATCACGGCAACCACGTGGCTTTCAAGACCATTGAACAATCACAAAAATTAGGAATAGACCTGCTGACGCTTTCTGCTCATACCAGTCACAAGCTGCAGCCATTGGATGTCAGCATTTTTGCTCCATTCAAGGCATATTTTAGAGAGGAAAGAACTATTTGGCAAGCTACAAACCCGCATATTGATATTGGACGTGAAGAGTTGGCAAGTCTTGCAAGCCAAGCTTTCAGAAAAGCCTTGAAACCAAGTAACATTGTTAGTGGGTTCCGCAGAACATGAATATGGCCTCTTAATCAATCAGCCCTTGACAACGACATGGGCCCAAGTGAGGGCTATGTTGTTGAAGATGATGTTGCAACTCCTAGAACAGAAGATGAACCAGTCACAATGGAAACTGAAGACGATGTTATGGCAGCAGAGACATGCTTGTGTCTTCTTGGTTACAATGAGGATGTAATAGATGGTTTTGTGAGGGAATATGATGCAAGGGAAGTGGCAAGTGATGTTGCAGCAGAATGCAATGGGAGTGATGAAGCTACAACACACATTCAACTAGAAATCCAACAAGTTTTAGCAGATTTCCAACCAGAAGTTCAATCAATTATTGCACCCTCCACTGAAGATACAGCCACTACATCAACAGGCCTGAGTTTTCCAACTCAAGTTAGCCAACCGGAATGGATGCATGAAGCAGCCACAAACCTTGGAGTGCAAATAAATCCAACTGAGGAAGAAGTCAGCCTCTCTATGCCTTCCCCACCACACGTTGATCCAGCTGAAGTAATACATTACTTCACTAATGCAAGGAATTGGAAAGAGCATAGTGATGGTCAAAGTGAAGATGACAATACTATTAGTGAGGAAGAAGTTGAGTTTGTGCCATGCACCCCACATGATGGATTTCAAACAACAAGACCAATCAGAAAATTCTTGAAACTTCTAGTGCAGAGGGTGCAAGGAACATCACGGAGAGGTCGTTCGGGAGTGCTTCGCCTTAGTAGGCAATTCCAAGTACTAACATCTGACGCCTTCATCGAATTGTTCAGCCAACAAGAGGTAGAGAAGAAAAGGCAAGAGGAGTTGCAACAACGTAAGAAGGAGCAGATGTTGCAGATAAAGGCAGACCGTGAAGCAGAAGCAATTATAAAGGAAGCAGCAAGGGCTGAGAAGCAAGCAAGGAAAGCGATAGAAGATGAGCAAAAAATGATAAGAATGCAAGAGAAAGCCATTAGACAGGAGCAGGCCAAGGTTGAACGTCTACAAAAGGAAGCAGAAAAGAAAGCAAAACAAGCATAGAAGAGAAAACGTAAGTCTATAGTGGGGGATCCTATACCCACCCATCATCCTATCCTGCTTGATATGATGAGCATTTTGACACCAGCCTTTACAGCCATCAACAATATGCAGGTTGGGAGTGGCTCACAACAAATGGGATTGACTGTTGATGCAAGCCAGGCATTACTTGCTCAAATAGCAACATGCCTTCAAGGAGGTATTAACCAAGTATCACCTCCTACAAGTGGACCTGACTCAGCTACTAGCAGATATATCACGCCGCCACCTTTTCCTATAAATATGGACAGTTGATGATGTCCATATTCAATTTTGTTTTTTGATCGATGTAGCAATATATTTTGGTGATCTGGTTTGCAAATCAGATCTTTTTATCTACTTAAAGTTATAACTGTGATATGATTATAAGATGTGATAATGCTGATGTAATTATGTTTCAAGTATGTTCGAGCCATGTTTTTCTCTCGCACCACCCAATCAATTATTGTAGTTTGATTCAAAATATAACTATGATATGATTATAAAATGTCTCCTAATGCTGCTGTTGTTTGTTATTGGAACCTCAAATTTGTATGCCTTATATGTTTGATGATGGTTTCAGCCTTCTATTTTCTGTGTTCTCACTAATTACACTATGTTTCAGTCTTTGTCAATAAAAAATAATCACAAAACTTTGTTAGGTAGACCCATACGCGTGGTTTGATGAAGGCATATGAAGACAATGATATACTCTTATCAATTATCAGTATCAAAAATTAATGGAACTACATGTTAATTATCAAATTAATTATATATATACACATAGACACACACACATATATGTATAGCTATATATGTACATACATATATGCATAACCATATATATGTATGTACATATATACCTATCAATATATATATATATATGTATATACATGCAGACATATAATTAATCTAATACTAACTAATCTCATAATTATTGTATGCTATTGCTCATTTCATCTAACTTTCAGCCATATATATAAGAAGACACATTTTTCAGTATTACTAGGTCATTGCCAAAGTAAAGTCATAGACTTTACCTGTCATTAACGCTGAATGTCTTTTGTTGATTGCAGATAAGTCCTTGCATTCCGGCCATTAAGAGACCAATGCCAATAAATATATTCCTCGAATGAAATAAGCATCTAATAAGAAAAGTATTTATTTATGAACATGTGTATACCAGAAAATGTAAACATATCAAGAAGCATTCAGAGCAAAATGTCCCTATAGAGTTTGTTGTGTTAACTAACACAACTTTGTTGGTATGTTGATAATCCACATGCTTGATTCACCTCTCCACGCTCCCGCTTGCCTACAAAATAATTGTAATAAACAGGGGTAGTACTCGGTACTCATAACATTCCCACATCAAATCATCTTTACAATATTGCATGCACAACAATAAGAGTTTTTATTGGAGCATTAAAATCCACAATGTTTTGATCCTTGGTATGAAGCAGAAAATAATAGTGTGTATTACATATGATGGCACCATATATGGCAGAGTGCAATAGAATGGACATATATATACATATATATGTATGTGTATACATGTATATCTATATGCATATACATGTACATCTATATAAATATACATATATTTAGTGACAACCGTTGCACGAATTTATTTGACAGTGTGTATTGTGCATATACTTCGTGCCACGACTTTCAATAAATATATGTATATCTATATAAATATACATGTCTATGTATATACATATACATTCATACATACATATGCATATACATGTGTATATATATTTGTATATACATATACATGTACATGTATATGTATATGTACCTTCATATACATATACATGTACATGTATATGTATATGTATATACAAATATGTAATCTAATTATTGAAACTCATAAAATAAGTGGAAAATAATGTATCGCTGAAAATAATGTAGACACTAAGTTCATAAATATAAAAGAGTATATTGAACAATGAAACAGACAACATAAATGTAAATCTGGTATACTGATAAATAAAAATATGAATTTACTTATTCTGAGTGTACCAACATGAATAAGCTTCCTTTTAAGAGGAATGTGCAGAAGTTGCCTTAGTAAGCTCTGAAGTCTACAGAGGATATTCAGTGAAAGTAGGGGGGAATTTGTAATGAAAATGATAGTGGGAATTCCCTCTTAAAAAATCATTCAAATGGGTAAATTGAATTGTGGTGGGTGAGTTTCAAATTTGAATTTTTTGTGGGAAACAATCTTTCATTTCATTTTGTAGTGACCATCTATGCCTAAGTTTTGTAGAGGATATGTTGTGAAAGCATATGCAAATTCATAGTGAAAATGACACTGGAAATTGCCTCTTATAAAATCATTAGAATGTGTATATTGAATGCATTGAATTGTGGTGATTGACTTTCACATTTGTATTTTTCTGCCAAACAATGGTGTGTTGAATGAAAAATTTCCTATTACCAATTATCATTTCACCTATTTCAAGTTATGTTTGTATGGGGGCCCCATCAAAATATCACGTGGGTCCGTTAGGAGGTGGTCCCTTTACCATCAACCTCATCACATTAAAATGTTCTCCACGTGCCCCATATTCCTTCATCAAACCATCCATATGAGTTAACCACGTACCCCTTAAGCCTTCATCAAACCATGCGTACGTGTTAACTTAACCGCGGGTTGCTAGGAAGCTTTAAGCCCTAAAGTCTTCATCTCCCACGATTTTCTTCCTCATTTTCACCATTATTATCCATATAAGATTATACATATATATATATATATAAATATATAATTTGGTATATATATATATATATCAGATTACATATGTACAGTCTTATATAGATATATACCACCCATCAGATTACATATGTTAAGGTCCATGTCATTTTCACCTTTATTATCCATATAAGATTATACATCATGTATGCCATAAGGATGTTTTTGCTCATTATGCTTATAAAATATCACCAAAATAGAATCATGGATGATCGTATAACAAGCTATTGTCAATGTGAAGACTCAAAATAGGTTAACATACTTTATCCAGAACCTTAAGAAGAGTTTGATCGGGAATATGTTTTGATCAATATTTGTCTTTTTGTAAATTGAGTTTGGTAATATACATAGTAATTCATGTTGCCATGATTGTATATTTCTAAGGTTTGGAAGGAAGGTACAAAAAAAGTATGCATTGAATAAAGAGAAAGCACCTATGGGGGAAAATCCTTATGCAACTACATTGAGCTTAGAGGAGAACGAATGTTTATTTCATACTTGGATATAAGCTAAAACAAAATCCTTTATTTACCAACAACAATAATGAAAGTTAGAAGAACCTATTAGCTTTGGATATTGGCCAGAGACTAAAGTTTCTTGGGAAAAGACAGGATATGTATGGTGCTTTGCTGTAATGATGATTGTCTTCTAGAAAAGTGAACTGTCCACGTATATAAATTGTATATATTCTCTTTCAGTAGTGGTGTGAAGATTGTACATAGGAAAAAGGCAGGCAGATATTAGGCTCACTCATAGCTGCTGGTAAGTGATTATGTTTACTATCTTTTTATCCAGTAAGAACTTTGGACGTGATTGGAATGCAGAGGGTTGTGTTTCAGTGGGCGTACAGAGTCTGTTTAGTTGTTAACTGAAACAATCGTCTGAATTTTTTTGGGTTTCCTTTGATTTGTACTTATGTTATATTATGGTAATTGTTTTTTCTATGAAATGGGTCCGTAAGAAATAATTGTAGGTGAAATGGGTATGTGTGGAATTATGGTAAGAAAAATTGGGGTTGTGTGGAATCATGGTAAGTGAAATGGGTTTGTGTTGTTTTCTAATATTTTTAAGAAAAAATGGAGGAGGTTTACAAAATTTATTCTTGTAAATCGAAGATTGGGTACATGAGATTAGGATGAATATGGGGGTACATGAGCTAGTATATAAGATTATTTTTTGTAAAATCATTTGGAAATTCAAAATAAAAATACAAAATATGTGAATAGGATGAATATGTGACAATTCCTTACATAAACAAATCAAGGGACGTGGGTTCAGTTTTGGTGTCCAAGAGGTATATGGGATAAGTTCTGTCCATAACATTTCTAATGGGCATGTACCGTAGATCGTGTTCTGGAGGAAAGAGGCACTTATAATAGGCCGCCTTCTTTTAGGTGATAGCAGTAGGTTGTCTAGATGAGATGACTATTTCAAACTGATACATACAGTTTGGTCATTAAGTAGATGAGATTCATTTGAATATGTGTGTAAGGTCTCAAGGAAGATAAGAGTTATTTTCTCATTGTACTCGGAATTGTATACTCAGCTGCATGCTACATATCCCCTGAATTCAATTTTATGGAAATCTCTCCTTATGCCAAGAGAGAGAATGGGAACTAACGATAATGATGGAGTTCTGCTCTACCTCAATTCAAGTGAAAAACCTGGGAAATATAAGAACTTTGAATTGGAATAAGCAATCCCTTTAGATGCTTAACATTCATCAATCAACTTATCGATAGTGTGGAAAACGTCAAATGTTTTGTTCATATAATTGTGATAGATTTATCAGCAAAATACCATACAGCAATATACCTTCTTCCTTGAAATAAAACTAAAACGCTTTTCACTTCTATTTAAAACAATACCATAACTATTAAATGTGACTGCTCTTGTTTTTAGGGGAGACACGTTTCAAATTTTTTGAACTACTAACTAATGTTCTATTCTAACTTATTGAAGCTGTGGGCATGACATACCCCTATTTCAGTGCAAATCTCCTGCATCATGATGGGAGTTGGCCGGTTTAGATTATCCACACTGGGGTTTTTAAGGGAATAGTGTGTTCCAAATTTTTGCTTGAACTATGAGAATAATCATTTTTAATATCCAGAATTATAAATGAGAAATATTGTAAGGCTCTGCTTGTGCCACATGCAAATGAATATTCCTTTAATTTTGGGGAAAATTCTTTGTGTATTGAGTCTAAGTGAAACAAATTGACTTTTTCTCTCCGTAAAACACTCAAACGGTTTGGAGAAGGGACAACCGAGCAGTCTAAGGAAAGTTGAGAGTTTCCAGATGGGATTTTAGAATAAGGTCAACAGAAATCATAGTGCTCAAACATTGACGATGCCCAGAAAAACCACTATTGAAAAAGCAATCTTGTAGGTGAAGAGAGGTGGAGACATTTTCTGCAGCTCCATATAAATAACAGTGGTGGGTTTTGATTAAATGTTTAAATTTCATATAATAATTCATGAGGGTTCACTTGTCTACCATTCGGCAGTCACATGTAAATATAAACGATTACAGTCAAACCCTTAATGTCAAACATCGTCGAACCCAACAAAATTCCACTATTAAACAAGCAATCTTGCAGGTGAAGAGAGTTGGAGACGTTTTATGCAGCTCCATATAAGATTAAATGAAAAAATATTTGAAGATTAAGTATCTTATTATATACCCAATAAATTTCATGATGATACTTAGTCAAAATTCCATCAATGTCTTGTTTAAATCACATTACATGTGATTACTTCATAGAGTAATGTCAAAAAAGGCATAGCAGTCAAAAAGTCGATGACGTAGACAAAATAATTCATGAGGGTTCATTTTTCTACCAGTCGGCAGTCACATGTAAATATAAATGATTACAGTCAAACCCTTCATGCCATACACAGAAATGATTTTTAAAGACCTCAAAATGCACTCAAACACCGTCGAACCCAAAAAAATTCCACTGTTAAACAAGCAATCTTGCAGGTGAAGAGAGGTGGAGATGTTTTATGCAGCTCCATATAAGATTAAATGAAAAAATCTTTGAAGATTAAGTATCTTATTATATACCCAATAAATTTCATGATGATACTTAGTCAAAATTTCGTCAATGTCCTGTTTAAATCACATTACATGTGATTACTTCATAGAATAATGTTAAAAAAAGGTATAGCAGTCAAAAAGTCGATGATGTAGATAGAATAATTCACGAGGGTTCCTTTTTCTACCAGTCGGCAGTCACATGTAAATATAAATGATTACAGTCAAACCCTTCATGCCATACACAGAAATGATTTTTAAAGACGCCAAAATGCACTCAAACACTTTCAAACCCAACAAAATTCCACTATTAAACAAGCAATCTTGCAGGTGAAGAGAGGTGGAGACGTTACCTGCAGCCAAAGGTCGTCGTCGTGGTTGCTGAGCCAAAACCGTGGTGGCGGGAGAGAGAAAACCGTGGTTGCAGCGACGAACAATATGGAAGGAAACCGCGAGAGATGAAGACTTTAGGGCTTCAAGCTGCCCAGCTACCCACAGTTAAGTTAACACGTACGTGTGGTTTGATGAAGGCTTAAGGGGTACGTGGTTAACTCATATGCATGGTTTGATGAAGGAATCTGGGGCACGTGGAGAACATTTTAATGTGATGAGGTTGATGGTAAAGGGTCCACCTCCTAACGGACCCACATGATATTTTGATGGGGCTGCATACAAACGTAACTTGAAATAGGTGAAATGATAATTGGTAATAGGAAAATTTTTAAATGTTTTTTGGATTTGTAATGAACGGGTATAGGCAATATAGTGAAGATGTAGGGGACGGAGGTAAAAAAACCCCCTTTTTGACCACCTTTCACTTTATGACTTCCACAAGACGTGTTTGAAATACCCAGAAGCCAAATTTTTCTTTTTAAGGTCCTAACTCGGTTACAAAGAAGCCCAAAAAAAAATTGTAATCGGACCTATTTTGCACTCTACTCGAATGTGCAAAGTTAGCCCTGGCGGCTACTGGTGCATTTCCCCTAATTATGCAAATTTTTTAGGGTTTTTTTGGGGTTTTTTTTAGGGTTTTTGAACCTTTTAATCCATTTTTTTCGGAATGAAACCCGTTTTGACCCATTTTCCTCGTCATAAGTTTGTTTTCACATCCCGTGGGCTATTTTTTGTGTCTGTATCCTTGTTAAACCATTTTCACAAGCTTGACCTAATTTTGCAATTTTCACCCGATCTCTCAAGGGGGCAATGTAGCAACGTAATTTCTTCCATTGGGGCAAAAGTGGAGCATCTAAAAAATAAAATAAATAAAAAGAATTTTGATCATGGTAGTGTTATTCTATTAATTATCTAATTCCTCTATTTATCTTCACAAAGGCATATTCTAAGGAATATTCCTCTCAACAACCTCTCATTCAATTTCTGGTTTTCAAAAACCTTTCACATCCTCAATAACTCTTACAAATGCAATAAATTCTCTTACATCCTCTCAAATCTCAACAACATTCATTCAATTCCTCTTACAACGTTTCAAATCCTCAACCAATTTCATTTACTTCTCTTTCATCCTCCTCCACTCACACATTTCTCAAAATGTGTTCCACCTTCCTCCAATAGAATTGTGACATTTGGCACATTCTCATTGGCTCCTATTTTATCGCACATTCATCAAATCCTCTCATTCTTCAACCCTTGGCTTCTATAAATAGAAGCATCATTTTCATAATATAGATCCACAACTTCATGCATTATCATTATAGTCATTTTCATTGTTTGCAATCAACATCTTCATGTCATTTTGAACTCATTTTCATCACTTAGCATCATTTCCACACTTAGAATCATCTTCAAACATCAAGCTTATCAATTGGGATTGGGAAAGGGCTTCTTTCCACATCAAAGGAGCACCACTCCCCCTATGGGATGGAGGTTTAGTTATTTCAATTTGGTTTCATGTTAGCTTTAGTTGTTTTACTATCATGTTCATGTTTCCTCTTTGATTTAGCTAAGAATTTCATAGGGAACATTAGATTTGGGCTTTCTAACATGACTAATTATTGTTTGATGTTCTTATGTTAGTCATGTTGTAGGTTTGATGTTCTCACCAACTAAGATATTGGTTCTGGAAAAATGGAGATTACTAATTTTACATTGTTGCGTTCCTCTATATCTCTTGGGAACTCAATTTCTCGGTCATCCTCATAATCTTTTTGGATCTATTCTTGGAATTCATAATGATCTTGACCAAGATAATAGAATGTACTAGTCTCATCATATATAATAGGATTAGATGGACAGAATTGTGGTCATTCATAGCTTTCTTCCTCAAAGACATTTCGTTTGAGAGATAGATTTGTCATGGTGAAAATAATAGGATCATCTTGCTTTGACTATTTTCTATCCTTTCTTTCTGCATAAATAGGAGTAAATGACACTAGTAGTTCATTTACCTGAGGTGGAAGGGTGGCTTCAAACTAATTTAGTCCTTGAAACTATATCTGATATCGTTGGAACTATTGTTGAGGATGACTACCATTTTGAGGAGGTTTGTTATATATTTGGCTTCCTGGAAATTTGTTCTGAGATCTACCTCTATTTCTTCTAGTGTGATTCATCATGACACTGGGAAGGTCATCAAAATCTTCTTCTAACTGCTTCTCAGCTTCTTGTAGGGTATCAGCAAGGTCTTCTAATTTAGCTTCATCTTTAGCATCAAATTCTTTATATATTGGTTCATAAATATTGTCTTGTAAATAAAGATCTTCATCTACAACATCCCACCACGCTGATGTGTCAAGATTTGAATAAACAGCTTTAACAGCCTTGTTATTGTAGAAGCAGTCAGGGGGGGCTTCATGATCAGGCCTATTATAGATATAGCAAATTATTTTATTGCTCTGGGGGCATGGATTACTGCACTTGCGAAGATATTTGTTTTTGGGAGCATAAGAATGGCGTCTAGGAAATGTGTGTTTCTAAAATTTGACCTTATGCTTATGGTGCTTCTTATGAGCCTTGCGCTGAGTTTTTGTAAAAGGATTGTAGCCATAGGTGTCTATAAATGATGGAGCAATTTGTTGGGCTTCATATTTTGTAAACTTTTGTTGATATTTACAGTCATCAATGAATCTCAAGATCTGACTTTTAGCAAATTGAATAAGATCAGTTTATTGGGGTAACTTCTAGAGTTATTTCCCTAACTTCCATATATCTTAAAACCTTATCACCTAGATTGTATGGAAGTCCTTCAAGATATTTTGATTTAGCAAAATCAATTTTCTTTTCATCTTTCAACTGATATGATAGTCTTCTAAAAGCTCTAAAATATTTTGTAAAATCTTTCAAATCACAACATTTCATTAACAGAATATCCTTCATTAATCTTTTATTTATGCATACGGATTTTGGACAAAATTCATCAAACAGTTTATTACAAGTAATTGAATTTGCACATGATGTGTTTGCCTAATTTGGGGATCTATTTGTGTCTGAGTAACAAACTTTTGGTAGACCTTTGCATTCTTTTCATCATCGGACTTATTAACCACCAATCACGAACAATGCCCCACATAATTAATAGCCAATGTACATGTATTTTTTGAATTTGATCCTAACAAGGCTCCAATAATGATGAATGTATTAATCCATGATTGTATAAGTTGATAAGGATCTTCTACATTATCAATATCAAGATACCATGGTTGTACTAGACAAGTGGTTCTCATCATCATAAGAGTTTCTGATTTTTAAGCTCTTTCCTCATGAGATCTTACTAGATTTGGAATAACTAGAGTGGTAGGTGTTGGTTTCTTTTCTTGGTTTACAAACCAATCTAAAGATGTTGATAGATCATGTACTAATTGACCAATGGGTAAATGCAAGAAGATGATTCCACTTCTAGTGGAAGTTTCAGACCTAGAAAAAAACTCAAAATTGGGCAAAACAAAATGGGATCCCATTTCGCTTTGGAACCAGGCCAAATGGGATCATTTCATGGAACAGGAGCCAAAATGGGATCCCATTTCCTACTTAAGTAAGGCTTAAAGAGTTTAAAAAAAACCTCGTTTAGAAGCGGGATCCCATTTCTAAAATATCAATTTTTCAACCACAGTTTTTTTTGTAATGAGTTCAAGGTCCAAAAAAAGGCAGGGAGCCAACTCTTAGCTTTGGACCTACTTTGGCTTGCACCTTGAAGGTCATGTCAATGTTAATAGAAAATAGTGACTTTGGACATAGCACATTTTGTAGAATTTTTTGTGAAATTAAAACCCATCATAGATGGGGTGTGTAAATTCAAATATGTAAAATTTCCACAGTGAATTATTTTTTCTATTTTCAAATATTTATTTATGAAATTGGTCCATAAACTTGAAATATTAAGCCATCTTATACATGACGTGGATGAGGATTTTTCAAAACAACAAATATGACCAATAAAAAATTAACAAATAAACATATGCCCTTCTCTTGCACTATATATAAATCTTTAATCAAAAACTTATTTCTATCATGTGAAAGATGCATGTAATTCACTTTGTTATAATATTTGACCTGTAGTCATTCAGCCTGCAGCCTTCATTGTTATTTCTATCTACCTATGCTCATTGTGTGACCTTTGAGCTTATACATTAGGTTTTCAAGAATGTGAGGAAAAGGTTCTACAATGAAATTTATTTTCCATGTTGGAGATAGAAGTTGTTTCTCATGCAAAAGCATTACATCATGGGTCTCAAAGCTTGACGTAAAAACAAAAACAAGCAGAAGTAAAGTTAGTATCAAGACATTGGATGTTATTTGGTTGATGTTTTGGACATTATTAATGTAGTTTAATTACAACTCTGTAAATCACTTTACAATGAATGAAGTGCATTTTACTAGGTCCACATATATCCAATTATGTGCACAATGTTAAAAGTTCAATGTCTATAACATCAAAATCACCTACCTTTCCCATTTAAAAATGTGCTTCTATAATTACAAATTCCAATTGTTTTATTCAAATGCATTCATATTTCGCTCTCACCGACATATAAATACAGCCCTCTTCCTCAATCTCTTCTGTTCTCTGGCTTTTCTACATTCTATTTCTCACAACTCAATCTAATATACAAAACAGATACCAACCGCTACATGGCACTTGTTTAATCCATAGTGATATCAGATGTGACTACCTCTCCCATTCTTTCCGTTTTTTAATAAAAATAGACACTTATCTTATCGAAAAAGAAAGACAAAACAACACAGATGAAGGCTTGAAGGCAACGAACCATTGCATGTACAAAATAAATAGGCACATTACGCACCTGTCAAAATATTAAAAAGACTACAAGCATATACCAGAATGGACACTTGTAGTTAGATGCAAAAGACTATATACAAAGAGAACCAGCAACCAAGAAAAAGAAAACTTCGTTGATTTAGAATCATTCTCGAATGCAACCACTAGTGTACATGTTGGATGGAGGGTCAATGCAATCACGATCTCATTTGTGCCATTGTCCATGTGACCTACTGGAACAGATCCTTCATGCGGCTTAATTAACAAAATGAAAATTTAAATTTATGTTAATACTTAACCTTACTTTCATAGTAAATCTCGTTGATAATGGAATCCATATTCAATGATGCTTCCTTCTGCTTTGCAAGGGTCAGGCACTAAGTTTTAAAAATTGTAAATTGATTCTCTAAACAACAATCACCATCCCGTAATTCTTGAAGAATGTTACCTATATTGTCAATAGCTACCCTCAAAAAGAGCATACCCACACATCTACGATTCGATTTGTTTATAAAGAATAATATTTGTCAACATGAATAAGCAAGACACAAATGAAATGTATATAGAATGCTCCATTTGGAATTCTGCATGCAACTGGTAAGATATACTGTTGTTTGCCTACAAAATTACAACAAAGACATCAGCATCTGAGATGCAAAAAAATAAAAATAAAACCCTGCAAAAAGTGTCAACCTTCAGATTTTAGGAAAAGTTCATTGATATGTCTTTGAAATGGCAGCATCCACATGAGATGATAAATCTTGGTAAAATCAAACATAGGGCGCACAACTAATGGCAGACATTACTTGAGAAAACCCGAGAATGCTTTAAATTATAATGAAATTGGTGCTTCCCATATATTGATTTTCTCCAGAGTGAGAAAATTTAGATTACAGAATAATGTGAAAAATGACCCTAATTGTGATACTTACACTCTATCATATATATTTAATTAGGTGCTCGATGATCTCAACAAATTGCTAGAACAAGTTGTTTTGAATACAGAAAAGCTGAGAACCCGCCATATTTCTGCCAGTGTATTATATTCTAAATAGCATCCAACAAATCCCTTTATTGCCCATGCAGGGCATTGAAATCAAACATCTTGCTGACCTGTCCTCCAAACATAATCCAGAATTGTCCAAGACACATGGATAGAAGAATTGTTGAAGGATTGCTAAATATTATAGCTGAAGTTACAAGAAACTCCTCTCTATGTTTCCAGAAGAAAATCTTGAGCTTAACCCTTGAACTGAAGTTTTAGCATCAATATTTGCTGCCTGACGTCCAGCAGCCAAATCACTCTCTCTATCCCATGGCTTCCATGGATGCTTGCCTGACCATTCTTCTTCATGCTGTTTCTCAGATTGTTTAGCTTTCTTGGATCCTTTCTTCTTTTCTTGCTGGTGCTTCTCAACAAGTGACAATGAACGCTTTGACTTGTTGTAATTATCCATCAATTCTGCTGCAGCAGAAGAACGTTTCTTTTCAAGGCAATCAATCCCATTATCTCCTGCAGTAAGAGCTGCTTGTTTATATGCCTCGAGATAACTGCATAACCAGTATTTACATTAGCATATTCAAGGGCATAACTGTATATAAAAGTCAACAAAGTGAGGGTTCATAAACAGTACTGCATCTTTGCTTTCTCAGCTTTCTCCAGTGGATTGTCGGTCCAAATACTTGTATCTCCTCTTTCAGCTTTCTCGGACTTGCTAAAGAAAGTTGAATGCATAGTCACGCCAGGCTGAAAATTTTGTAAAAATTACTAAGTCAATTATATATCAAACTGAAGATATATTTTGCTTTTTGTAGCACAATTGAAGTAAACATATTTTGTACCCCATGACATCAACAAATAACCAAAACTACCTTCCTTTCAGGTGGGAGAGCTGTCATCCATTCATCCCGTTTGGGTGCAATATCACCGTCCCCTAGCAATTCATCATCTCCTGATATAGTCTCACCTGCAAAAATCCATCATCGTCATCATGAAGGTTCGATAGGGGCAACCATAGAAAGTAAATTTTGTTCAAGCAAATTTGATTTTGAATTTTAGATAGAATTATTGTCATCGATGTCAAAGATGTATGGAGTTCAATGGCAAGTTTATTATCATTAATATCACAATGAAATTCACCTCATTCCAAGGGCAGTCTTTATCTCCTCAAGAGAGCAATAAAATAAATTTAAAATCATACCAATGCTGGCTGACTTCCCCTAATATCAGCACCCTCCTCTTGAGTCTTAAATATTAAATTAAATTATTTTTTATTGGGCCGACCCTTCCGCCCCCTCCCGCTCACCCTCACAATAGTGGCGCCCATGTTTTAGGAATTAAAATTTAAATAAATGAATTTTATTTATAGGGGCCAACCCCCCTAATGGAGCACCCATGTTTGGGTATGAAAAGGTGCATATAAATTAGAACGTTGTCTCTCTTTGCAAATAGATGTATCTATTCATGAAATCACCTCCCTTGGTGAAAGTATAAATAGAGGTTGTGGAATGTGGAGAAGAGTGTGGAGAATAGGTTGATAAATCATTTATACACCGGCAGATTTGAGAAGAGAAATTAATTGAAGATCATTCTAAGGCAGATTTTGAAGGAAGATTATTAAGGAGAACAAATACTTCATCTATCAAGAGGTCGGTGCCTCATATTGGAGAGGTTGGTGCCTCATATTGGAGGAGATTGGTGTCTCGTATTGAGGTGGTGCTCAACTGTTGTGGACTGGTGTCTCTAGTAGGTTGGTGCCTACAAAATTTGTACGAGATTTTTATATAAACAATATTTTGCCGTGGTTCTCTCCCAAAAGGGTTTCCATGTAAATCATGTGTTCCTCTTGTGTTATTATTGTTTGTTGATATTGTGTATTTGAAGTTATTGTGGTTGTTATTTTTAAAAAGGGAAAAAGATTGTCTTATACTGATTCAACCCCCTCTCTCAGTATAAGCTTGTGCTCATCATAGATTTCTTACAATTCTAAGATCCCTGCAACAATAATATATTACAATTTGTTCATACTCTCCATAGCCTTAAGTCTAAGCAATGCCATTACGGTAATTTTGTTTAATAGTATAAAAACCCTAGAGGCATCTGCCCCAAGCACAGAGAGATTTATCCATAATTAATATCACGTATAATTTCATCTTTAAAAGGAAAACTAAAAAAAGGAAAGAGAAAGCACCTATCAAAAACCAATAGTAGTAATTGAAATTGCAAGGATTGCATCTGTAGTGTAGTGAAAATGTGCACAGCTAAAAAATACAAACTGAGAAATACATAACCTGTGCCAAAGCTATAAAGCCAGTCAATCTGGAAATTTGTGTTGTCTTTCATCTACTTTGCATGATCCTAAGAGTAAATGGAACATGTGCTCTATTTCTTTTTTCTATGATATCCAATCAGCCATTGATGATAGTACAAAAGACAGCACTGCTAGCTGCTAATTTTCTGATCAAAATCTTGTCCCCTACTGATTGATCCATTGATGAAATCGATGAAGTCTTCTAGAACACATTTAAGATTATATGCAAGAGGTCTCTAACAAATAATGGATGTCCCACTATAATGGCTAATCCTCTCTTCACGACAAATCATAATGAATTAGGATACTATAATATGTGACTGATTATTACTTTACAAAATACATTGTGTACAGTTTATGGAATGATGACCTTGACTATTTTGTTTTACACTATTCGATCTTAGTTTGCAGAAAATAAAGGAGAAAGGAATATTGCATTTTGAACTAGAAATAAAAGGAAAGTAACAATGACAAGAGGACTGCTCTAACAGACAGCTCCTTACCTGTCAAAAGCAAAAAATAAAGGAGAAAGGAATATTGCATTTTGAACTAGAAATAAAAGGAAAGTAACAATGGCAAGAGGACTGCTCTAACAAACAGCTCCTACCAGTCAAAAGCAAGTACAAAAGGATTTTAAAGAAGCTGCAATCACAAGGTGACAGAAAGAAGGTTAAGCTTCCTTCTTAAGAACAGTCAATGCCCACTGGACAGTATCCTAGATCATAAAGTACCAGGTGATTAATCTGGATATCATTCAAGGCCAAAAAATCCATCCTAGAAGTAAAGATCCTTGTAACAACACAATTATTACTCCAGGATGGAACCCATGATGAGCAGCTCCCAACTCTACCCTCATACTATATCTCAAAAACACATGTCCGTCTCTACGCACTCCAGATCAAAGAGTAATGTGGGTCTTCAAATGCTACCAAAAGCGAGG
>VDFB02206609.1:0-79905 GCA_007258455.2 Sequoia sempervirens
ACATATAGAAGAATAAAGGGACAAACAGAGGAAGTGTACAAAGAGAGAGAACATCAAACACACGATACGGGGGAACACGATACACACATATAGGAAAAATGGAAAGGGTCTAGTAATGTAAATGGAAGTCAACCATTAACTAAGTTATTGGTTTCTCAATCTTAAGTAGTTAAGCAAAAAAGGAATAACATAGTTAAGAGACAGAGACAAGTGCATTACAAGGAAAAGTATAACAACTTCTTGCCTCCCACAAAGTGTAAGGAAAGAATGAGCAGAGGTGGGTGATGTGAAAGGATCATGCAATAGTGAGAATATAAAACTCTACAATTATGGAATGATAAGGGGATTTAGTTTTTATAGAATAATAGGAAAGCAATCGGTATCAGTGAAGTGATACTTATCCAGTATGTCCTTCAATGTTTGAAATTCTTCGGTTTGATGTCCAAGAACACGATGATATTTGCAAAAAAATATGTTAGAATCTTTAGGACGAATGACCAACCTATTCATAGGTGGTAAAAGTATAAGACCTTTGTTTAAAAGTAGTTGAAGTCTCCTTTCACATTCACGTGGAGGATGAGTAGGAAACTTGATTTTTTTCAATTTGTATGGTTGTTTTCGTTTGCTAGACTCTCCTTTTTCATGAATGAAAGGAG
The DNA here is from genome assembly GCA_007258455.2 of Sequoia sempervirens. NCBI lineage: Eukaryota > Viridiplantae > Streptophyta > Pinopsida > Cupressales > Cupressaceae > Sequoia > Sequoia sempervirens. Next base: position 657 of record VDFB02206609.1, read on the forward strand.
GAAGAGGAACCATGGGGATCCTAGCATCCTTGTCACTAGAATTAGGTAACAATTGTTCACGTGGAAGGAGAATGTTTAGGTCAGGAGGAGAATCAAAGATCACTGTACCATCATCTTGAAGTCTCCAATATTCAAAAGGAGGTCTATCAGGATGAGGAGGATCTTGATATCCTAATCTTGTGGTGCTTTCTTTTGTTGGTTTTTGCTCAAGAAGGTGAATGTCATGTTCATGGGTTGTGTCACAACCTTGTTTACTTAGGATAGTAAAGACTTTACCATATGTTTCTTCAAGCTTTATGGGAGTGTTTGTGACTTTGTGATCATAGAATGGGTGAGGATGTGTTGGTTGAGAGGAACTAGGCCCGCTTGATGGAGGAACTTTAAGTCCTTCATTGATTTCAGGATGTAAATATGCAAAATGATCAGGAGGTGCAACAATAGTAAGATCTTGTGGCTTAATGGATGGGTAAAAGGCTGCATTGGCTTCTAGGTTATCAAGAAATTCAATGAAGAACTTGTTCATGCTATCATCATCTTCTCCAATGATGTCTACATGATGAGGAGGACAATCATGAGGAGTTGAAGGAGAATGGGGAAGCTCAAGGTCATTAGGATCAAAACCAAAGGCACAATTGGACATGTCTACCAAGGATTTTAATGAATTCCAAAACTTATTAAAAGAAAATGCCATGATGAAAATGAATGCAAGTAAACTAAGATGCTAGAAATAGCTGAAAAAAAAGATTCTGGAAAGAAAAATAGAAAGTAACTACATAAAACTGTAATGTAGGAAATACCCAAAAAATTCCTAAAAATGTTGTTCTAAATGTGCAGGTGCACTGATTCACCCAAGGTGGCGAATGAGTCCAACTATGAGATTTTTGTATGTTTTTCAGAAAATTTAAAGTGATTCTAATGTGTTTTAGATGCCAATGAATGATGCAAATGCATATTTTCAGTTTTTTCAATTATATTCAATGCAAGAATGAAATCTAAATGAGTCTTTAACTAATGCAATTTGAGAAACCCTAGGATGCAAAAACAAGACAATACCCTAATTGAATGTTCATGAAAATGAAGTTTAGGATACAAGATGCAATTGAAATCAGAAATGTAAAGTGCTCAATATGCAGGTTCACCAAAATGAACCATAGATTTTTGGGTAGGGCTTACAGGCTACTCTTGCACTCTTAGGATGTTTCACCTAAACGGAGAGAGATAAACCCCACTCAAAAAGTCTAGTTAGGTTCACTCAAATTATGCAATGTATGATGTTATTTAGACTAAATGGAATGAACTAAATGCATTAGATGATCTATTTGAATGATTATGAATGCAAGACCTAAGAATTATGCAATGTTTGAAAACACAATGTGATATGCAAACATGAACTAAGTATGAACAAATGCAAAACAAAAAAGAAGAAGGTTGATTCAGAGTGCAGCTGGGCAGAGAATGGAGAATCTAGAATATTCAAAATGCTGACTGAGATCACTAAAAATTCACCAATGGGACTCATTCGCCACTGATGGTGAATCAGTCATGCTTCTGATGAAAACTGTCAGAAACTGGTTTTTGAGTGTCGGGATCCAAAATTTGACAAAATTTGGATTTCTAGCCTTTAGGTGGGACTCATTCACCTTTGATGGTGAATCAGTCCTCTCCCAAAATTCTGAGAAATTAGGGGACAATTCTGCAACACTAGATTTGAGGTTGTCTACTTGTCGGGTTGACAAAGTTAATTGTGTAGAAAACAGACAAAATGCCTTCTCCAAGCTTGAAATAAGGTTGATTTGACTTGAAGCACTTTTTTGACTTGTTGACCACCTCTCAACACCTAATTTCTTGTCAATTCTACATACACAAGTCTGCAAATACACATGCAAGAGGGGAAAATGGTTGAGGGTTAGAGAATAGGGGTTTTCCTTGGTCAAACCCAACTTTGGTAATCAAACCCTTAATGGAATAATGAAATGTAAGAGAATGATAAACAAATAACATGCAAATGTTATCAACTTACCAAACCCTTGTTAAAGAAAATATGAAGTTATGTCAATGGCTGCTCCAAGATGCTTGATTAGATGATGCAAAGTGCTTGAATGGATGATTGAATGCTTGAAAGAATTATGAGATTAGGAGATTGTAGGAGATGTAAAATGAGGAGAAAAAAACATATTTATACACACTTGTGCCTTAGTAACCCAATAATACCTCATCATAGGCTGATATCAAGTAATTTTGAATAAAAACCCTAAAGAAAATTTGAAATATTTTGAATTTGGAGCCAAGAAGGACTCATTCACCACCCATGGCGAATGGGTCCCACCTTGGACTTGAAGGTGGGTGTTGGGAATTAAGTCAAATTTAATGTTGTTTGTCGGGTTTACATTAAAAAATGCACTTAATTAAGCCTTATAAGGGCATAAAGGGGTCAAATAAAGCATAAGAAAGGTGTAAATTGTGAGATTATGCCTAGAAAAGCGTGAAATCTTGTTACAAGACTTTACAACACTTCAAAATAGGACTTGAAAAGTGATGAAAAGGTGATTTTTAGGTGAATTGTAATTAATAGAGTCTAGAAAAGTGTAAAAATGTTTTACAACACTTCACAACACCTTCACAAGATGCTATAATTTGAATTTTAAAGACCTAATGTGAATTTTTAAGCCATATTACAACATTTAAAAATCAAAGCAAAATGGACCACGCATCATGAAGAAAAACTAGAAGGCCATGAAAATGAAAAGGGGCCATTTTTCTATGGCACATTTAGCCCCCACTTTAGTGAGAGGATTAACTTGCTTCAAACTCACACTAAAGTAGCCATGCATATCGAGAAGGATACCAATAGAATTATGTTAGCAAGATGGAATGACAATGATCAAGAGGGATGATAAGCCCCCAGGATGAAGATCCCATGGAAAAATAAACATAAGAACAAAGGAACACACAAGTGTTGAAATAAAAGAAGAAAAGTCGGATGGAGCTTCGATTGTTTGTCCAACTAGTTGTGGAATAGATCTAGGTTGATTGTTTGAAAAAGAGAATGCATACTCACTCTGGGGTGACATAACTCATGGCGGTCCACCGAGTGAGGAGACCCAAAAAGGTAAGATACATACGCTAGTTGGTATGCACTCACAAACACATAGATGGCTATGGGGAAAGTCATGTCACTAAATGGGCTTCCCACTCAACCATATCAAAGTTATACCTCCTGATAACTTTAACAAGGAGCCACAAGGGAAAATTTCAGTTCGTGCTTCATGAGACAAGCAAAGCTTCGTATACTTAGAACCCATGAACAAAGAGAAAGGTACCATAGGAATGCAAGTTGGGTTATGCAAGGTGGCAAAAATGAAAAATGTAAAATGAAAAAATGAAAAAATGTAAAATGTAAAATGATGTTCAAAGGAGTCTTGTTAAGTTCATGCAAGGTCTGTCACTTAGGGAACATTGTGTCTAATGTCTACAAGAGAGGACCAATCAAAGAATAAAATATTCACAACTTAGGGGATGCAGTAAATCACATCAGGCCACTAAGAGGAAAGTAATATTCTAAGATAGATCACACTTATGAGGGACATCGCACCCGATGTCATCCACAAAGTAACAAATGCATCGTATGAAATGACAAGGATGCACTAAGAACTGAGGATGCAAATGAATTATGGTAATGTATGCCCCCCACTTTAAAGGAATTGCTACACACCGTTCTGTGAGAAATTACATTAAAGTAGCCAAGGAAAGAAAATATAAAAAGGAAAAAAAACACATGAGAGCCAACTCAGAAAGCTCTATGCCAAGTCATATGTTTCCAAGTAAGGCCGCTTCATGTAAATGAAAAAGAAAACAAAAGAAAGGGAGTTTGAACCCAGAATAGAACACACCAAACACATAAGGGATCTATGGATTTGGGGTCAGTATGTTCGTTGCTACAATTTTTTTATTAAAGAGCTCATAATTGTCATCATTCCCCAAAGCACATAGAACTAGAAGAATGACAAAGAGAGTGAAAACAAAAGAAAAATAAGATCCATTTTGGGTCAACATGGAAGAGACATTGCGGTCTCAATGCTTTGCATTGTCAAAAAAAGAGGCAAAAGAAAAGGAAAAGCTTTTGGGTCAACATGAAGGAGACATTTCGGTCTTAATGCCTTGTGTCATCCCCAAAAGGAAAACACAAGCGAAAATGAAAGAGAAAAAGGACCTTTTGGGTCAATATGGAAGAGACATAGGGCGTCTCTATGCTTTGTGTCATCCCCAAAAGGAAAACACAAAACAAAAAGGAAAAAAGGAAAGGGACCTTTTGGGTCAACATGGAAGAGACATAGGGAATATCTACACTTTGCGTCATCCCCAAAAGGAAAACACAAAAAAGAAAGGAAAAAAAGAAAGGGACCTTTTGGGTCAACATGGAAGAGACAGAGGGCATCTTTACGCTTTGTGTCATCCCCAAAAGGAAAACACAAAACAAAAAGGAAAAAAGGAAATGCACGACATATAGAAGAATAGAGGGACAAATAGAGGAAGTGTAGAAAGAGAACATCAAACACACGATACGGGGGAACATGATACACACATACACGAAAAAATGGAAAGGGGATAGTAATGCAAATGGAAGTCAACAATTAACTAATTTATTGGTTTCTAAATATTAAGTAGTTAAGTGGAAAAGGAATAAGATAGTTAAGAGACAAAGATAAGTGCATTACAAGGACAAGGCTAACAACTTCTTGCCTCCCAAAAAGTGTAAGGAAAGAATCAGAAGAGGTGGGTGATGTGAAAGGATCATGCAATAGTGAGAATAAAAAATTCTACAATTATGGCATGATAAGGGGATTTAGTTTTTATAGGATAATAGGAAAGCAATCGGTATCAGTGAAGTGATACTTATCCAGTATGTCCTTCAATGTCTGACATTCTTCAGTTTGATGTCCCTGAACATGATGATATTTGCAAAATGGTATGTTAGAATCTTTAGGATGAATGACTAGCCTATTCATAGGTGGTAAAAGTATAAGACCTTTGTTTAAAAGCAGTTGAAGTCTCCTTTCACATTCAGGTGGAGAATGAGTAGGAAACTTGAGTTTTTTCAATTTGTAAGGTCGTTTTCATTTGCTAGACTCTCCTTTTTCATGAATGGAAGGAGGAAGATGACCCATGGGGATCCTAGCATCCTTGTAATTAGAATGAGGTAATGGTTGTTCACATGGAAGGAGAATGTTTAGGTCAGGAGGAGAATCAAAGATCACTGTACCATCATCTCGAAGTCTCCAATATTCAAAAGGAGTTCTATCAGGATGAGGAGGATCTTGATATCCTAATCTTGTGGTTCTTTCTTCTGTTGGTTTTTGCTCAAGAAGTTGGTGAATTTCATGTTCATGGGTTGTGTCACAACCTTGTTTACTTAGGATAGTAAAGCCTTTACCATATGTTTCTTCAAGGTTTATGGGAGTTTTTGTGACTTTGTGATCATAAAATGGGCGAGTCCATGTGTTGGTAGAGAGGAACTAGGCTTGCTTGATGGAGGAACATTAGGTGCTTCATTGATTTCAGGATGTAAATATGCAAAATGATTAGGAGGTGCAACCGTAGGAAGATCTTGTGGCTTCATGGATGGGTAAAAGACTGCATTGGCTTCTAGGTTATCAAGACATTCATTGAATAAATTTTTCATGCTATCATCATCTTCTCCAATGATGTCTACATGATGAGGAGGACAATCATTAGGAGTTGAAGGAGCATGGGGAAGCTCAAGGTCATTAAGATCACAACCAAAGGCACAATTGGACATGTCTACCAAGGATTTTAATGAATTCCAAAACTTATTAAAAGAAAATGCCATGATGACAATGAATGCAAGTAAACTAAGATGCAAGTAATAGTTGAAAATAGATTTTGGAAAGCGAAACAGAAAGCAACTGCAAAAAACTGTAATGCAGGAAAAACCCAAAAAATGCCTAAAAATGTTGTTCTAAATGTGCAGGTGGACTGATTCGCCCAAGGTGGCGAATGAGTCCAACTATGAGATTTTTGTATGTTTTTCAAAAAAATTAAAGTGATTCTAATGCGTTTTAGATGCTAATGAATGATTTAGATGCAGATTTTAAATTTTTTCAATTATATGCAATGCAAAAATGAAATCTAAATGAGTCTTTTACTAATGCAATTTGAGAAACCCTAAGATACAAAAACAAGACAATACCCTAATTGAATGTTGATTCAATTGAAGTGTAGGATGAAAGATGCAATTGAAATAAAAAATGTAAAGTTCTCAATATGCATGTTCATCAAAATGAATAGTAGATTTTTTGGGTAGGGCTTATAGGCTACTCTTGCACTCTTAGGATGTTTCACCTAAAAGGAGAGAGATAAACCCTACTCAAAAAGTATATCTAGTTTCACTCAAATAATACAATGCATGATGTATTTAGACTAAATGGAATGAACTAAATGCAATTGGATGATCTATTTGATTGATTATGAATGCAAGACCTAAGAATTATGCAATGTTTGAAAACACAATGTGATATGAAAACATGAACTAAGTATGAACAAATACAAAACAGAAAAGAAGAAGGTTGATTCAGAGTGCACCTGGGCAGAGAATGCAGAATATAGAATATTCTAAATGCTGACTGAGATCACTAAAAAATCACCAATGGGACTCATTCGCCACTGATGGCGAATCAGTTATGCTTCTGATGAAAACTGTTAGAAATTGGTTTCTGAGTGTTGGTATCCAGAATCTAACAAAATATGGATTTCTAGCCTTTATGTGGAACTCATTCACAGTTGATGGTGAATCAATCCTCTCCCAAAATTATGAGAAATTAGGGGACAATTCTGCAACACCAGATCTGAGGTTGTCTTGTCGGGTTGACAAAGTTGATTCTGTAGAAAATGGACTGAATGTCTTCTCCAAGCTTGAAATAAGGTTGATTTGACTTGAAGCACTTTTTTGACTTGTTGACCACCTTTCGAAACCTAATTTCTTGTCAAATCTACATACATAAGTCTGCAAATACACATGCAAGAGGGGAAAAATGGTTGAGGGTTAGAGAATAGGGGTTTTCCTTGGTCAAACCCCACTTTGGTAATCAAACCCTTAATGAAATAATGAAATGTAAGAGAATGATAAACAAATAACACATGCAAATGTTATCAACTTACCAAACCCTTGTTAAAGAAAATATGAAGTTATGTCAATGGCTGCTCCAAGATGCTTGATTGATGCTTGATTAGATGATGCAAAGTGCTTGAATGGATGATTGAATGCTTGAATGAATTATGAGATTAGGAGATTGTAGGAGATGTAAAATGAGGAGAAAAACACATATTTATACACACTTGTGCCTTAGTAACCCAATAATATCTTATCACAGACCAACATCATGTAATTTTGAATAAAAACCTGAAAGAAAATTTGAAAATTTTGAATTTGGAGCCAAGAGGTAATCATTCGCCACCCATGGCGAATGGGTCCCACCTTGGACTTGAAGGTGGGTGTTGGGAATTAAGTCACATTTAATGTTGTTTGTCGAGTTTACATTAAAAAATGCACTTAATTAAGCCTTATAAGGGTATAAAGGAGTCAAATAAAGCATAAGAAAGGTGTAAATAGTGAGATTATGCCTAGAAAAGCATGAAATCTTGTTACAAGACTTTACAACACTTCAAAATAGGACTTGATAAGTGATGAAAAGGTTATTTTTAGGTGAATTGTAATGAATAGAGTCTAGAAAAGTGTAAAAATGTTTTAAAAAACTTCACAACACCTTCACAAGTCGCTATAATTTGAATTTTAAAGACCTAATGCAAATGTTTAGGCCATATTACAACATTAAATCAAAGAAAAATGGACCAAGCATCATGAAGAAAGACCTAAAAGGTCATGAAAACGACAAGGGCCCATTTTTGTATGGCACAATTAGAATCCTAGTTGGCTCAACACTCTAATTTATCTTAGGATATCATCCATCCCCAACCATTTTATGACTATTAAAATATGTCAAAATATCATACAAACTTCAAATAAATAACTAACACAACTACCTACCTCCTTTTAAAAGTACTTAGTTAAAATTTGTTAATTAAAACACCTCAACATGAATTGTGTTTTCTTGTACTATGAAAAACTAAACCATGGTTTATAGTAATAGAGGTAATATTTCTAATTTACTTAAAATATCTTTGATCAAATCCTGGAACATATGCATGTCCCTTATTGTCACTACATGTATTCACACACTAATTTAAATGCACCATCACTATGATACATGCTCTAGAAATTCACTCAATTCATGATGTAGTGGTAAGTTCAATAAAAATCATGTAACTTCTGTCATAGAAACATTAGGCTATAAGTATTTTCATGCCATACTGTAATGTCTAACTCCTTTGTATTCTTATTGCATAGATTTTTAACACTTGTTACTAGTCTCTAATAAAACTTGACAATATGATCTTAAAGAATTTGACATCTTTTCTTATCCAAGAATTATCTATAAGTGAATAACATAACATAATTCCAGTATTCTCTCATTTAATATTTACTAAAAAATAATATTGATTAACTATTATTATAATAATAATTGTTTGTTACCAATATAATTTATAACAAGTATCACACAGTGACTAATACCTACCATTATTAGTATTGGAAAATGTTTGAAAATAAAAATGATAGCATGGATTTAACTCACCTCAAAAATAATGCTATAGATTATTCAATTATCAGGGAAAATATTCTTTACTTGATAGGTTTTTGTTAGAAATTTGAAATAGATTTGGAACCTCTTAAAACCGTGGGGATTAAGTGCTTTCGTAAGGTTTAGGACCTAGAGCACACCCAATTTCAAGCTATTCCATTCAAGGATAACCCTAAAGATCTCAATGCAAAGGAGAAAGAGATCTTGCAATAGGATTGTCCTAGCTGGGGTTGATTGTAAACTAATGAGGGGTTCATCACCAAGTTAAGACTTGGAAAGATGAATGTAGGATGAAATGTTTAAACCTAGTTTGATGCAATGCTTCACTAAATGACCTAGAATTGTAAGAAAAACATAATAACAAGTTGCAAGACGAAATGTGTGCACCTGGAAATATGAAGATGATTGGATGGAGCTTCAAAATGCTAAAATTTTGGTCTATTGGGACTCATTCGCCAATCTAGGTGAATTAGTCTCAGATTAGGGTTTTTGCATAGGAACAAGTTTATGGAAAAAGGGTATTTGAAATTGTAAAAATCTCAAAATTGACCTAAATTGGGACTCATTTTCCAATTTGGGTGAATGAGTCCAATTAGGGATTTTTGAAACTTCAAGATCCAAATCTAGTCTTCAAGGTCTATTCTTTCTGCTCCTCTTTGTTTTCAGATCTGAAACTCTGATTTCGGGGTTGTAGATGACTTTTTGGTGAAGATTATGGCCTTGCAAACGGGGAGAAAACTCCAACAAATTTCTCCAAGCTTGTAACCTAATCTTCAATGATCCTTAAAGTCTTCAAAGCACCTAGATCTTGAATGATGCCTTGTAAATCTACAACTCAATATGAAATGACCATGAAGGATGTAGATCTTGATCTTGACAATAGGAGTAGAACAATGCTTGATCTTGGATATTTAATGCTACATCACAATAATAGCTCAATAAAATGTTTGATCCTTGATAACCTTTGACATGATGATGGATCTTGAATTACTACAACAATTGATGAAGAATCCTACTCTTGAATGCCTTAGAAATGATCTTGAATACTCTCTTGATGATCTTGTGAAGTCTTGGAATGCTTAGCTCTTGAGTGTTTGACTTGATATCATGTAGGCTTGATGAAATAATGATTTGAAAGCTCATTTATATAGGCAATCCATCTAATATCCTATGTATTAGATCCCAAAGGCTGACATACATAAAATTTGAACTTAAAACCCATTTTTTTCGCTCAAAACCTTGAAAATAGGCCAAGTGGGACTCATTCATCATCTATGGCGAATGGGTCCCACATGGCCTATTTTGATTGCTAAAGTGTCGGGGAGTGTGTAAATTAAGCTTATTTGTTGATTTTGACATTTTTTTTATTGAAATATGCCTTGGGATGCACAATATAGGGTCTTAGGAGCCTATTAATGATGATATTAAGGTAATAAATGCAAGAGGGCCCAAAATACAATGTGAAAGTGTAAATAATACACTTTAAAACACTAAATTAAGGAAAAAGTAGGTATATTTAGCTAAAAAGGGCCCTAAATCCAATGTGAATGTGTAGAACACATTACATAACTAGATTAGATCCAGTGAATTTGCAAGCCTCCTAAATTTAATGTGAAGGTGTCAATAAATACACTTTACAACATTAAATTAGGGAAAAGTTAAGTTTATTTAGCTTAGAAGGTCCCAAAACCTAATGTGGATGTGTGAAACTCATCACAACACTAGATCAAGGCGATCTCAAGTCCAATTTATCATTAATTATTCTCAAATCAAGCAAGGAAAAGGAATAATTTTTCTATTGCCACATTTAGCCCCCACTTTAGTGAGAGGATGAACTTGCTTCAAACTCACACTAAAGTAGACATTCAAGAGGGGTCCTAGTACATGAATGCGGATGAAAAATATCAAAGGAGGTGGCCAAGCCCCTAGGATACAAGATCCTACGTCAAACCGAAATAAGCACAAAGGGACATGCACAAGGTGTACATGATTTGCAACAAAACATGATACACAAACATACAATGCCAAAGACATAAAGAAGAAAGAAAAGAATAAGATGGGTGGATCCAGCTTCGAAAAAAAATGCACTCACTTTGGGGCCATGGAACTTCAGGTCATCCATGGGGTGAGTATCTACAATATGCTCACTCTAGGGCCACAAAAATTCAGGTCATCCGCGGGGTGAGTATCTGAAAGGAGTGAGACACATGACCGATATGTGTCCACATATGTGAGTGGATAAGGGAAGTCATGCCTCCGTTCGACTCCCATACAACTAGACCAAAGCTATATAGTCTCCTAATAACTTTGATAATGATCTTCTAGCTTCATGAGACAAGCAAAAATTCGTATGCTTGGGACTCATGAACAAACAAGATGGCTCCACAGGCATGAAAAGTGTGTTATGCAAGGTGGCCATATAACAGGTATTGTAAATGCAAAATAGTGTAAGGAATGTTCAAAGGGATTTTTTTTAGTTCATGCAAGGTCTCTTCTTAGGGAACATCATGCCTAATGTCTCCAAGAGAGGACAAGTCAAAGAAATATCACACTCTCGGAGGAAATCAAGCCCAATGACACCACCAAGAAAAGGACAAATTACAAGAAGAAAGAAATCACACAATGAAATATGAGTGTCAATGTATTCCCCCACTTTAAAGCAGTTGCTATCACCATTACTGTGAGAAATTAATTTAAAGTAGAAGAAGACATGAGAGGTTATTCGGAAAGTCCTATGTTAAGTCATATGTTTTTGAATTGAACTATATCATGAATTAGTATGTCACAGGTGAGCCAACTTAAGGCATGTCGTCCACATCCCAAGCTTTCTCTTATAGATATACATGAAAGGTGGTCAATTATCAAAAAGAGAAAATGACAAGTGACATACGAGGAAGGCTCTCTAACCCCTTGCCCCCACTTAGTGTATGAAAAAGATGCACTGAATAGGATAAAAGTGAGTATCAATTAGAGGAATTAGGTGCTTCAACACAAGGAAGATCACCACACTCTTTGAGATGTTGAATTCGATTACTCAAAGCCTTACATTCATTAGTAGAATGACCATGAACTCTATGATATGTGTAAAATGAACTCTTGTAGTACAAATTTCTTTCATGTTCTTGGAGGGAGAGATATCAAACCATCTTGAAGGAGTCTCAACAAGATACTCTCTTGATTGATAGTAGAAGATGTTGTGTTTTGTGAAAAAAATGTCTCTTGCTTAGCACAAGGTGTTATACTTATGCAAGACTCTTAGATTGCAAGATTTTGTTCTCTCCTTAACAGGAGGGTGTAAAATCTAACGAATTCAAATCATTAGTGTTTTGCGTGATGACATTGACATTAAGTGTATTAAGTGAAGGCCTTTTTGTTTCTTTTGAGGGGAAATAACCAAGACCACTAGTATTTTCTTGCGTGTGAGGCTCTATAGGGACATAGATACCTTGTTCTCTAGCACCACATCCTTTTCAACTATATCCAAGTTGTTTTGTAAGCTCATAACCTCTTCTATAAAGCTTTTTTATTTCTTTAGGATTCAGAGGTTGTTGATAGTCAATTTCATCAAAGTTTACTATGTATGTTGTCTTTTCTTCTAAAGTGGTTGAGGTGAATGCTTTCGAAGGGTCTTCCAAATTTTGTGTTGACATTATCACTTTTTATTTTCCCTTTTCATAATATTTGCTTATGATCTTGTATTCTCCCATGAATTTTGGTTTGAAGTCTAAGGAACCCAAATCATCTTCTAATAGCTTTGTGATTTTCTAATATGTTTTTCTTTGTCTTTCTATTGCATGGGTTTCACTTGTGTAGTTGGTGTTAATGTTTTCAAATGATTCTCTTTGTTTTTCTCAATGTTCAAACAACTATTTTGGGTCTGGGTTAGCTTCAGGGTAAGTGCAAGAAGTTGAGTTTGGTGAAACGTGGAAGTTTTTTCCTTAGCCAAAAAAATGAAATCGATGTTGCAAAAACGGGATCCCGTTTTTAAAAAACAGGATCCCATTTAGCTTCGAGATCCCGAGCCTAAATTAAAAACGAGATCCCGTTTTTAAAAATATCTGTTTTTGGAAATTTTAAAAATGGGATCCCATTTTTAAAATATTCCAAAAACGGAAATTTCCAAAAATGGAAAGTTTTCAAAAGCGGATCCCAATTTGAAAACTTTACATTTTAAAAATTTTTGGGATCCCGTTTTTAAAATTTCCAAAAATGAAAATTTCCTGTTTTTGGCAATTTTGAAAACGGGATCCCGTTTTAAATAACGAAATCCCATTTTGTAGAACCATACATTTTTTATTTTTCATGAAATGGGATCTCGCTTTACAAAATGGGATCCTGTTTCGAAAGATTTGAAATTGGATTTGCTTTGTGGTTGGGTTTCTGCCTTGTATTTTGGTTTGGGAAAAACATTGGGAATCTGAACCTAGGCCTTCAACCTGGTTTGACCTGCAAGTTGAAGGTCCTAACAATGTTAGAGAAAAATATTGAGTTTGGACATATGATTGATGACTTTTTTTGCATAATTTTTTGACGAAATTAAAACCCATTTTAGATGAGACAATGTACATTCCAAATATGTAATTTTTTTAACAATTGGATTATTTTTTCTATTTTTTAATTAATTTCTGATAAAATTGGTCCATAAACTTTAAATATGAGGGTTTTTTACTATTTTAATAACTTTTGATCAACATAACATTTTGACGAACATATTGCACGAGAACAAAATTCAGGCAATTCTTTTCAATTTAAAAATAAAAAATAAAAAAATAATAAGTTTAGGTCATCTTATGCGTGTCATACACGACGATTTTTCTAAACGACAAATATGCCTAATAAAAATTTTAAAACAAAAAAAAATTCAATAAAAAATTACAAAAAAATATGGAGAACAAGCTTTAGTGAGTCACAAATATTTTCCCAAAAGGATTTAGAAAAATACGATAATTTAGGTCAAAATATGGATGTCGTACACGTGCATGGTATGGTAAAAAGAAAGTGACTTTTAAACAGTGGTTTTTAGAAACGCCTATTGAAACTCAATTTGTACAATCTGGGTATTGAAATAAATTACATATTTGGAAACTAGACTCCCAGTACTACATTTTATGATTAATGACTTTTTTGAAGATTCCATCTCTAAGTGCTTCAAATTTTAAGGTCAAATGTGTCAAATTCTAAAAATTAGGAAAAACACTTCCACTTTTTGGCCAAAAAGTGGATTCAACTTCTTGCCAACACCCTTCAAGTGTGTACACTTTGTTTTTGTAGACATACTTCATTATATGATGAAGAGTAGAAGGCACCCCATTCATTTCATGAATCCATGGTTGGCCTAAAAGAAGATTATATGAAAGATCACGAGGCATAACATGGATCGATGTTTCTAATGTGGCCTTTCTAGTTGTAATAGGCAAAGTGATCACACTAAGCGGTTGTTTTCCTACATTGTCAAATCCCTTAATAGATAAAGAATCAGGTTGAATTTTTGATTTATCCATGCCAAGCCTATCCAAAAGGGTCACACTACATACATTAAGGGCTGAGCCATTGTCAATCAGGGTTCACTTTATCCCTGTCTTTTTATATCGAGATATTATTATGAAAGATTCATTTTGTTTTTGCACTTCCAAAGGGGGGAGTTCACTTTGGTGGAAAATAATGTCAGCATTTATTCCTTGAATCATGGCTACTATGTCATTCGATTTTTCACTAGAGGGAACCACAACTTGTTTTAAGGAACTTTGAATCATGTTATGATAGTGGGGGGAGGCTTGAATAAGGTCCCACAATGATATCTTAGTGGGAGTGTTCTTAAGTTGTTCAACAAGATCATACTCATTTCCACTTTGTGCACGAAAATGAGGGGGACCAGGTAGGATAGGATTAGGCAATGGAAGGGATGTTTAAGGTGTTTGTCTTGGTTGCAGATTGTTTCTAGTGTTATATGTACGAGCAATGATATTATTCTTAGGTGGGTAAAGGATTTAAGTTCGGGTTTGTTTTGAGTTTGCAATCGTTGTGAGGGGGGTAAAGAATTAGAGGATTCTTAGGATGTCCCATAGGATATGTAGGAGGTCCATTAATCAAGGGGGATCTAATGGAAACTTGTGCATTCATAACTTCAGTGGTCTTGGTTTGATGTACTTCAAATAAAGGGAAATCTAGTATCATCTTTTCACTATAATTCAAGGAAGTCACATTACTATTGTTGCCATTTTCCTGCACCATGATATCCTCCCTAGGATGAGAGTTTTTAGGAGAACTACAAAACAAATGTTCTTGACATTTAAGGATTGGTTCTCCCAAAATGACTTCATCACAAGTAGGGAAATGATTGATGGTTATATTTTCTTTCTTGTTAATGATGGTGTTCCCTTGTTCACTAATGTTTTCTCTAGGGGAAGGGAGGAAATCAAAATTCCCATGACTTTCATTGATTGTATTTTCTAACATCATAGTATCTTCTTCACAACTATGAGAGATACTAGGAGAAGAACAAATGTGATTGTCATGATCATTTATGATTTCATTCCTTTGTTCCCTAATTCCTCCAAAATAGGATAGGTAGGGGAATGATCATAGAGAGGGTTGTTATAGACCTTAAATGTTTGATCATCCAGCACCAACATATCTTCCTCACTTACACTTTCATCCTCTAAAACATTATCACAAGAGGGGAAGGTGTTGGGAGACGAATATAGGCTGGTTGAAGTTTCAATGGTTTCTTGTTGTGTTATGTTATCATCATTATTACCTATGGTTGTTTCTTCTTTTTCATCAATGTCTTGCCTAATAAGAGGGGTAGAAGGAGAGAAATAATTAGGATTCTCAAAACTCTTATTGATTGGTTCTTCTAACACCAAAATATCTTCTTTTCCAATAAGAGAGATATTAGGAGAAGAATGAATATGATCATTAGGAATGTCCAAGGTTGAATTCTCTTTCACTAAAACATTCTCATAGGGAGAGGATATGAAATTTTTCTTAGCATGCCTAGAAAGGTAAGGTACTAACATTGTTTGAACAAAAATGAAAAGCACTTCTAACCATTTTATGCAATGCTTTAAGAATGTAAACAATACATATCCAAAGATGAAAATTACTTTTATCCAATGTATGAAAAACTTTAAGAATGTAAACAATGTATATCCTTCCCAATTGAATTTTGTTCCTCATAGGTAGTTTGAGACAAGGAGATGATTGGATAAAGTGCATCCATGATTTTTTTTATCATGAAGGTCTCAAAATTAGCTTGAATATTAGCAATTAACATCCACTTCAATACAAATCATTTTTTATATAATTGATTTGTGTCATTATGATGTGATGATTATGTTGGTTGTTTCAAAATGTTAATGTGAATTACCTTTGTTCTCTTTCTAAATATTGAATATTATGTTTGAAAGTTATATCAATTTATCACTCAAGTAATAAAATATCTATCAAGAGATTGGTTACATTTAAAGGGACAAGGTTCATAAATTACACATAAAATATGTAATTCCCTAAGTATCTATCTTAGAGCTACTAAATTTATATACAAATAAAAAATTCCATTGATATGCACTCAACAACCCTAAAATGATTGAGTGTTTTTAAAATTACACGTAAATGCCTAGTATTGAGATAGACTATACACATAGATTGACAAATTAATACTAAGCAATTAACACTTACACATTAATGTAATTATCCCTTTATAAGTTTTCCATCCCATCACATATGTAATGATAGAAATCAATGACCATGACATATTTGGAAATTATGTATTTAGAATGTATATATGTGGGAAATGATATTAACACATTTGAACTAGTTGAAAGATCAACAATTGATGATGGATGGGCCTAGATTGTGTGGCTATTGAAAGTCAATTGAAGTAGATTTGAAAATTTATGAATTGGCCAATAGGCAGTGCTTAGCCACTAGCTAGTGAGAATATGACATGTGTTACAAATCCAAATACATAAGCCAAAATTTAATGGTCATTGGGTGTGTTACCTTTCCACCTTGGTACTATCCATAACATTAATTAGTCAAGAGGACCCATAGATGATCACCATTGAGGCCATGTAAGCCATTGCAAAGAAAAATCACATGCATACAATATATAAAGAGCACTGGACCACATATATCACCATAAAAAACATGACCAAATGAAGCATTTATATGAAGGAAATAGGTCCCAAGACTACAACATTACAAACAATTGTTAATTATTAATTCATCAATTCAGTTCATAGAGTATGTTATTCATCCTTTGAATCAATAAGAATCAACCATATTGGCATTGATCACACACACTACATAAGGGTTAATTGTTAAGCAACTATGGGGAAATTAAATATAGTGAAAGTGGGGAGTGGAGATAAGGCAACTATCACACAATGAGAAAATTAAACTTGTGCATAAATAAATTACATATTATGCACTACTAACTAAGACCAAACATGAACAATGATATGGGCATAGAAGGAATGAGTGTAGGAAACAAGAAACTATGGAGATTGGCTAGGAAGGTAAATAGTGAGCACTAAAAATAAATATTTTCTCATTTGAATGACAATAAAAAATGCCATGAACGTATTTTTGTTAGATAACGTGTCACAAAAATATCCTATTATTTTGTGATAGCAAACAAAATGAAATTATTATTTAACTACTTTATATTTTTCAAAAAAATAATTCCTTCAAGCACTTTTTTCTATAGATATGGCTAGAAATCAAGCATTATATATCCCTAGTAATACTTATAATATTTTTGTTTCATCTATTATTTATTTAATCCTCTTTTTAATAAAGATTAAGATTATTAGTTGACAAGAAATTTATTGAAATATCATACTCTTCAACATTTAAATAGTCAATTTAGTAATTTCCTACCTCATATTTACTAAAAAATGATAAATAATCAATACAAACAGACATTCTACAATGACAATAAGATGTGAAGTATAACTAGCACTTGCACCTATAAGAGGTTCAAGAGATGTGCCGATAAAAAACTAAAGATAAATTTAAAATGTATTTTAATATTACATTAAATGAGTAGTCTCTTTCCTTAGCACCTTGGGTTCAAATCTAGTACTTGTGCCTCTATTTCCTATTACACCTAATGGGGTCCAAAACAAAGCTTCAAAATGATTGATTTGACATCCCATAAACTATGATGGATAATGAAGGATCAATATCCTCACATTTTTATGGTGAAAAAGAAATGGGGCGAACTTAAAGTAGGGTGCTAGTATAATGAATTATAAAAAATTCCATGTTTATTAGTGGCATTGGCAGCTCAAACATAGCCATTTTGATTTAAATGATATCATACTACTATGACATATTGGTGCATCATGCTTATTGTTACTCCAAATTTACTATTAAATGCCAATTTACAACACCATATATAAGAATAATGAATACAGAGTTCTATGAAAACTCTGGCACAACTACATTAGAAAGGAACCAAAATATTTGTCTCCATGTAAAGAAAAATACAAACTTAGTTTTTTTATAATCATAAGAAATGCATGAATTATGCTATAAGTAATTTAATGGATAGTGACACAAACATTATCATCTTACAATCTTCAATGCATTTAAAGACATAAAGTTTGCATGAATTGAAAATGAACTATACATAGATTTAAAGTTAATGGTGTACAAATTTATGGAAATTTTGATATCAACTTTACAATTAGGTCAATAGAAGTGAGATAATAGTTATCAAGCCTTTGCATTCCAAAAACATTGAGTAATTAAATGCAGTCAACAAGTACAATACCTTCATGCATATGCTAATAAAAACATGAAAGGGTAGGAAGCTATAGAGTCAATGATATGTAGTCAACTGATACTAACAATCAAAACTACACCCTCTTTAGAGTCAATTGAATCTAATTCCTTTTTGTTTATTAATGGTGAGATTTTTTGACTAATTTTATAGAAAGGCTATTGAGCACACATACTATTTTTGCAACCAAAAATTTAATTATGATTATGAAACAAAGCACAACATGAGCCAATTTTCTATTCATTAATGGTGACAAATTTTGCTTATTTTAACAAAAAGGATATAGACTCAAGGTATACATGACACTTTTTGCATCGATAGATTAGATTGTGAGTATGAAACAAAGCATAAGCCCAATATTTTCATACTAGGGGATTGCCTGATTGGGCTTGGTTGATTGTAACAATTGACTAAAATGACCTAAAATCCCAAGGAACAAATGGGCAGAATCTATAAGATAAATATGATGAAACCCTACCAATGCAAATATTTTATAAAAATGAGACAAACCAAAAATAGTCTCCCTACAACTACCGCTTCAATCTATTCACAATAAACAAAGAGTAGATCTAAAAATATCGGGGTTCTAGACCTATAGATTCTTGAGATCAACACAAGATTTTTCTTATAATGCAGATTTAAACTACACCCTCTTTAGAGTAAATTGAATCTAATTCCTTTTTGTTCATTAATCGTGACAATTTTTGACTAGTTTTATAGAAAGGATATTGAGCACACCTACTATTTTTGCAGCCACAAATTTAATTGTGATTATGAAACAAAGCACAACATGAGCCAATTTTCTATTCATTAATGGTGATAGATTTTGATCATTTTAACATAAAGGCTACAGACTCAGGGTATACATGACTATTTTTGCATCCATACATTAGATTGTGAGTATGAAACAAAGCACTGCATAAAGCCCAATATTATCATACCAGGGGATTATCTGGCTGGGATTGGCCGATTGCAACAATTGACTGAAATGACCCAAAATCCCAAGAACAAATGGGCAGAATCTACAAGATAAATATGATGAAACCCTACCAATGCAAAGAAATTATAAAAATGTGGCAAACCAAAAATAGTCTCCCTACAACTCCCCCTTCAATCTATTCACAATAAAGGAAGAGTAGATCTAAAAATACTGGTCTTGTAGACTTGTAGATTCTTGAGTTCAACACAAGATTTTTCATATAATGTAGATTTGATTTGACTTTTTACAATTGTAAGATGTGATGTGAAGTGGTGAATGAAAAAACCATTGATTGAAATGTTGTAGCGACCTCTGAAAATGGTTTAGTGGCGGTTTAACAATAGTTTGACAACGTGTGACATATTTTCCGACGTTTTGTGGACTAACAAATCCGGAAGAGAAGCTTATAAACTAATAATATAAATGCTAACAATTTTTTTTTTTTAATATAGATATAGACATGAATATTTTTTATGTATATTTACACTACGTATCTAATCTACTTCTATTAAATAGCCGACAAAATACTAAACGCTCTGGTCCAATAAACTTTGGATAAAAATAATCAGTACCTAGAAAGGATAGGTTGATTTCGTGGGTGACAAATCGAAAATCGATTGTCTGCCACTAGTTCAATAATTGATTACTGTTAAGGTAAAGTGCGTCCATCATGCTGACCGAAGTTTTAGGTTTGAAAATTTTAGAATACGGCGTTTTACTTTACGGCTTGTTTAATCTGTTCTGTCCGTATCCTACGAATATCAAGACAGTGTGTTTATCTATTTATGTGGATCTTTCTTCTGCATTTATCATCTCTTCACGTTCTTGATTTTCTTAATCGTGCAAGAGATGGAGACTGCGGTTCCTACGAAGGAGTTTATGGGAGTGAAAGCCATGGTAGAAAAGGGGTTGGATCGAGTTCCTCATCGATTTATCAGATCCCTTCAAGAGCGACCAAAAGTCTCACAGGATATTAAAGATGAAGAGCACGAGAATATACCAGTTATTGATCTGCAGGAACAAGTACATGACAGTCCTTTTGGCCTTTCTGCAAATCTTGTGGAGACCATCGGTCGAGCTTGTCATGAATGGGGGTGCTTTCAGGCATGCCATCACCCTTTCATCTGTTTTGCACTTCATTTATATGCCTTACTAGGCAGTCATTAGTTTTGGGAAATATGAAATTTTCACAGTTTATAATGTTAGATTTATGGATTAGATTACTTGATTAGACGTTTCGAGCACATTCTATGATCCAATTTTCTTCTCCTGTTTACTCATCTTAAATCCATTTTTTTCTTGCTTATTTATTCTGATGACAGATCATATGGCATATAATCAAATCCATTCCTTTTTTCTTGCTTATTTATTCTGATGACAGATCATATGACATATTATCAAATCCATTCTTTTTTTCTTGCTTATTTATTCGGATGACAGATCATTGCTTGTTATCAGAAGCATCGAATTTCTTCTTTTCTTTATTGGTTTTGATGATAGATCATGAGGTGTGTTCCGAAACATCAATGAAAAAATAATCGTATAATCTAATCCAGAAATTTGCAAGCTTAAATAAGAAAATGTTTTCCAATTTACATGGATATCTGTCAAATCTGTGTCTATTGAATAAAAATTATTGCAGGTGGTGAATCATGGAATTGCTCCATCCACAATGAATGAAATGATGGAGGCAGCTCGTGAGTTCTTTGAGTTACCAGATGAACAGAAAATGAAGTACTTTACTTTGGACGCATTGTCAAAATTTCGCTATGCATCGAGCTTCAACTTGAAGAAGGATAAAGTACTCAGCTGGAGAGATTTCATCCGTTACTCCTGTCATCCGTTAGAGGATGTCATCTCTCTGTGGCCCAGCATTCCCTCCTCATTTAGGTAAGTACTTCCTTTCTGTAATATCAGATATATCTATTAATGGAAGATGCATTTGAGATCTAACAATTTTAAAAAAATGTAATTATTTATTTTATTTTTAAGAACATAAATTGTTGACGGTGGAAATGACCGTTGGAATTAGGCATGCAGAACAAATTGAATACTGTTGACATAGAGGGAGTCCTCAAAACAAAACAAAAAAACATTACAAAATAGTAAGAAATTTAAATATGATCTTAAGCAATGTTGGTAGCCGTCCAAAATTTTAGGTATTTAATATTCTTGTCAATAGAGGAAAGGTCTTAGTTATTATCCATGTTTCAATTACTGTTCATTGATACATGCTAATTAAAAATCTATTTAAAAAATTTAGATGTATCAATAGCTGTCTACTTGTGCACCCAATAGTTAAAAAAGGTACTTAATGGGAGGAGTTGTGCAACTTTACTGGTACCAATAGCACATGATTATTAAGGTATTTGTACATATGTATTGGATCGGTTTTGCAAATTTTGTGGTGGTCAAAGTGAATGGTTATTGGGGCAATAGAGAATATGTATTCACATGCCACCTTGAAATGACCACTTTTTGGCCTTTGTGTGCATAATGAATCCTCCAGTGTTTGTTTGTCGTAACTATCAAAAAGCCAAAAAATAGCTATAAGCTCTTAAAACACATGCAAATAAATCCAAAAAAATCATCGAAATCCAACATAGCGTTTAGGAGCTTAGAGTGCATGAAGTTAGGGTGACAACTACTAAGAACTCTCCCCTAATCCTTTCTCAAACTATGATTGAACAAGTTGGTCTATGCATGCCATTGCCCTGGTAATGTCAAATAATTTTCATTATTACAAGGATAGAGTCTTTAGGTTGATATTTTTTCTACTGTATTATTTGGAGTATGATTTTAGTTTCATATTTTTTCAATTTTATAAAGGGTTAAGGGGTATTCATTTCATTAATGTGATCCAAGGTACTATTTTGGTCTCATCATTTTTTTTTTTTGCATATTTGGAAGTTTGAACTTTGGTAGGTGGTCTAATAAAGAACATATCATCACCCTCACCAATTTCTAGGGGTTCAAATCTTGGTAGTTGGTATAATTAATGAACAAACCTTTGCCCTTATCAATCTTGGTTGTTGATATAATTAAGAAACATACCACCACCCTCACTAATTATATTCAATCAATTAAATTACAATAATTTGATATCAATAATTTTATACTACATTTATAAATAAAAATGTTCAATAACTTTTTTTTTAATTATTATTAAACCATTTAATATTTAAAGATAGACAGTCTAAATATATCATCAATTAAGCTTGGCTGCTGAACATTAATAAGAACAGATTATTTTCAATTTGCAGGGAAGCGAATGTAAATTATTGTACCCAAATTCATGCGGTGGTAAGGAAGCTTTGTGGTGCAATTTCACAAAGTCTTGGACTCCCAGAGAAGTATATTGAACAGGCATTTACAGACTATTCACAGACTATGGTGTGCAATTACTATCCGAAATGTCCAGACCCTGAGTCCACCCTGGGTGTAGGGAGCCACACAGACCCAGGTTGGATAACGTCATTGATGCAGGATGATGTCATAGGTTTACAGGTCCTCCATGGAGGCCGCTGGGTCACAGTCAAGCCTATTCCCCATGCTTTTGTGATCAATCTGGGTGATGTACTGCAGGTAACATGGTTTCTTTATTGTTCTTAACATATTTAATCATAATAAAAGTAATAAGAGTTTGCTTTCTCTTTCTGACTGGTATTTTTGTGATGAAATTTGAAACAGATACTAAGTAATGGGAAATACAAGAGCGCAGAGCACCGGGCGATCGTTAATGGAAGCGCAGATCGAATATCTGTGGTGACAACGTATGGTCCATCTCTCAACAACATTATCAGACCTGCTCCTGAACTACTAGTAAAGGGTTGTAAGCCTGTTTATAGAGAAATTGTTTATAAGGAATACATGGAGATGATTCTACGCGGATCACTTGAAGACAAACCTTCGTTGGATTTCCATCGCTTGGAAATACGCTGAAATGGAGGCTAAGTGACCGATTGTGAAAGTAAATAAACAATTGTTTCCACAAATTATGGTGTTTTTAAGTGTTGTATTCACTGCATAAAAGCCAGAAATCCAATTAAAACTATCTCATAATAAATAAATAAAAAATAGTCCCTGTTGCAAATAATAATTATTACTTGAGTTTAGATTATGCTTAATGATTGTTACACGTTTGGCTAAATATTTGATCGTAAGGTTAAAATTTTGAAATATGGTGTGCAAGATTATATAATTTCTACTCATATAAGCTTCACAATGTCATTTATGATGGTTAGTATGGTGTTAGTTTTTTCTTCATACTTCTTTCAATTGATATTCGAGTTTGTAATTAGGGTGAATGCTTTTAATAATCTGTTCCAGGTGTTTGTAAATCTTTTGACAATTAATATTGTTTTGTGGAGTTTCATAGACATGATATTTAATGTCAAATATATATTTGACACAAATCATTTGTTTATTTTTTGGAAGCTGCATTAATTTTCATGTATTATTTTTATCAACTCTGTTTATCAACAACAAACCATGCTTTCTCTTTCATTGCTTCTTAAATTGAGGGTTCAACTTCAATTTGACTAAACAAAGAAATATTAACAACTTGGTTCAATTAGTACTCCTTTGATAAGTTTTATTTAAGCTTCACATCTTTCTTAAAGAATTTTAACTTGATGCTGGACTTGAACTATCCACTAATTTGTTCCATTAGGAGAACTTGGTCAACTCGAGTTAGTGAACTCGAATGTGAGCTAGTACTAGAGTTTGATCTTTAACTTGGGTTAGTATCTGGTATGTCTATTATCATTTATATGTTTAGTTGAACATCTTCTTTCAACTACCAGACTCCCCTTCAATCAAGAATAGCATTTGGAATTATAATCTATTGCTTTGTGTTAAGATTGTAAAACCTGTATCCTTTAGTTACATTGGAATGTGTCACAAAGATACAAAGATACAAATTTGCATCCAAATTTTTCTTCTTTTGAGCTAGAATATGTACATATGTTGAACAACCAAATGCATGAACTACTTTGAATGATAAGACAAACATAATTGATGTTTTTTTAATTGTTAGAGTGAATATTTTATCTATTAAGTATAGCTTAAGTGTACTTAGGTTGATGAGGTTAGACAACATCTTGTCTAACTGGATGTGCAACCTTTTAGGCCTCTAGAGGTTACCTAGTTGTTTGGTAAACCTCATGGGCATACCTTTTGAGGTTGGAATAATTTTAATCTCACATCAAAAGTCATCCAAAGGTTGTTGGTTTGCACATTCCAAGTGATCCAAAGGTTGACACCTATAGGACACTTGTCTACTTATTTGTGCCACATCATGGGAACTTGTCAATCCACATGATAGGTGAATTACCTCTTCCTTGCTTATATATGCAAGGTCATATTGTATATTTTAATTATATCTCTTATCAATCTCTTTGATAATGTGAATTAGGCTCATTGTGTGCAAGTGTTTTTTGTGGAAGCACAAGGTTTTTGCTGTTATGATCTTGGATGGAAACCCTAATAGTTATGTGATTTTTTTTCAAGAAAAGAAAAGGTTTTTGATAGAGGGAAAAACAGATTTTGAAGGGATCCGGAACCCTTTAACAAAAAGAGCAAGGTTGCAGAAAAGACAACAAGCAGCCAACGAAAAAGACCAGCTCCAAAACAAGACCATTCAAGATATACATTTTACTCTTTTTTTGTGGGAGCGGAGAATCATGTCGAAAGAGGGCTTAGAGGATTTATCTTTTTTTCCTTTAACTGTGATCCAACCTTCTTCCACTTGTGCCGCTTTACCATGCCAAACCGGCTCGCTACTTTCAAGAGGATGAAAGCCAGTAGCCAAAATAGTTGGAGTTTCATCTTGATTCCTTTGCATAGATAATGACTTTTCAAAAGAGCCACTAGAAAGGGAAGTCGAAGCATAAACACCTGAAAAGGAAGTCTTTGACCCAATAGGGGTAGCCCTAATGACCCCGCCATTTGAGACAACCGGAGGGGGCATCCCAAGACCCAGTGAATCAGAAGAAAAGAAAATGTTATAATATTAGATTATTAAGTATTAGGAACTTGAAATAATATATGTTAATTGAATTTAAATGCCTAGATTAGTTATTATTTGTTACTTTCTCTTGCATTCTTCTCTTTATCGGTTATGAATTTGTAAACCTTAGATTGGCATAATTCTAGCTTATATCTTTTCTAGTCAAATAAAAATAAAGAAAAAATCGTCAAAACTATCATTTCAACCTATTTTCAAATTAGTGCATCTCATGGTTCCACAACAAAGTAGGATACTAACCTATACAAATTGTTATCATCAATTTAATTTGTGGTCCATGTGCATTTCTCACCATCTTGAACTCATTTTTGTGATGAAGCAATCAACTATATAGAGGCATCTAGGTAGATATTTTTTCTTTTCTCAATGACAATATTTGGATTCAAGATAATTGATTTGGTTTAAATATCACTTTTTTTGGTTTTTTATTTTATTTTAGAAAACCTTTGGGAACACCCTTTTAAGTCTAAGTTGATCTCAAAGAGTGGGAAATAAATCCACTATTGTAGATTTGGCCTTCCACCCTCTATATTTTGTGGATGAGCATATTTTACTTTAATAACAACATATTTGGTCTTGACAGTGAAATTTGTTCTAAGAAGTGGATCTATTGTATTGGGACCCAATAGATCAAATAGACTATTTCCAACTTTGGGTATAGAGTATAGCTAAGATTTTCTTTCCTAGGTCTTTGGTGAGAGTATTCACATATGTTTCTCTATAAGTTTTGCAAAGTACATGTTATAGCTATGAAGTCTAAGGCAATTAAAACCCTACATAATATGAAATAGGTCCTCTGTGTTTGTGTTCTTTTGTTTTGTTCATCTATAATTTTGTTATTGTTTGGCTATTGCTAGACTGTGTTATCTTTAGTATCAGTAGTGTTTTGTTGTGAAGGGTTTTGGATCCCTTTAAAACTCCTTTTCCGACTTTAATCAAAATATTATCATGATAATGGTATCATATAAGAGGTGTCAACATGATATCAATTTTACTGAATATTTCTAGTATGATTTGAAATGTGTATATATTTTCATAAATGATGTCTTGGAGTTGTCAGCCAATTGTGTCATTTTTAAGCTACCATAAATTAATATGCATCTATATTCCCTTGACTAAAGATACAAACTGTAGTGTAGAAAAAAGTATCCCTTTACATTTTCACACTTGTTTGGGCCCACCTTATTTAAATTTATGCTTCTTTATGCCTTAAATGGTCCTATTTTGCATCCACAAGCCCAATCCTTTATTAATTAAATAATTTTTATTTATTTAATTAATTCATTTTAATCTCTTTATTCTTCCCTTGATTAATTGCGTCACTAAATAAGCCCCTTTCCCTCTATAATTAAATAAATTCTCATTTTAATTATTTTCTTTTCCTTCTATTATTAAATAATTATTTTAAATTATTTAATTATTCATTACCCTTTTCTTCTATAATTAAATAAATCTTATTTATTTAATTATTTCTCACTTTCCCTCCAATATTAAATAATTATTTTTAATTATTTAATATTTTGTTCTTTTCCCCCACTTTTGAATTAAATATTATTTTAATTCAAAAGTTAGCTTTTCTCTCTTCTTCTATAATTAAATAATTATTTCATTTATTTAATTATTCATTACCCTTTTCTTCTATAATTAAATAAATCTTATTTATTTAATTATTTCCCACTTTCTCTCCAATATTAAATAATTATTTTTAATTATTTAATTATTTGTTCTCACCTTTCTTTTTAAATAAATAAAATCAATATTTTATTTATTTCTCCTATATTGGTCACTAAAATTAAATACCTTTTAATTTAATTTTAGCTCCTTGATCCTTGTCTTTCTTCTCTCAATTAACCTCCACGCTCGATTAAATTATTTTCTAATTTAATCTCGGCCTTGATCACGATCCTTATTCTAGCCACTCACTTAACTCTCCTCTATAAAAGGAAACATGTCATCCTCATTTGAAGACACACAACAAGAAAACAAACACACAACAAGAAGACGATCACACACCAAGAAGGCGATCTTACACACTAAGCACTCTAGATCAAGAGAGCATCTTCAAGAGCATTATCAAGGCGTTCAAGGGAAGATTATCAAATTTTTATTGCAACAATCAAGGATCCATTATCATGTTGAAGGGATGCATGTTGATAGAGAAACCATGTTGATGTAGCATTCAAGATCACTTCAAGTATTTAAAGATATCATCTCAAATCAAGTTCATGATCAAGAATCACATCCATGGAGATTTCTACATGATAATTTCATTCCAAGGTTTCAATATTAGTATGGTAAGTTGTGACATTATTATGTTCACTTGTCATTCCTTCAATTACATTTTTTAATTCATCATCAAGTTTGATTAATAAAATGGGGTTTGACCAAGGAAAACCCCACTCCCCTAACAATCAACATTTTCTTCTCTGTGATGTGTGATTTGTAGGTTTTGGGTTGAAGATTTGTGAAGAGCAAGATTTGAAAAAGAAACTTTGGTGACTGGTACATGTCATTCTTACCTCTCAAAAACTGGTTTTTGATTATATCTATGGTTAGAATTTAGATGTGCACCCCATATTGTTGGTATTTGAATGGAAAATAGAGAATTAGTGATCTCCATTTAGAAGATTCAAATTTTCTATGTTTCATTTTGGTGAACCCGACATTTTGGACATTCATTTTTTTGATTTGGAGTTCATTAAGGCCCTAGATATAGGATGACATTCATTTTTGCATTGTATTTGCATTATTGAAATTTCATCTAGGGTTATTAAATCTTAAATTAATGAAAGTTCATATAAGTTGCATTTTTGCATATTTGCATCATCTAAAAAAATAGAAAAATTTCATTGGCATTCATCATAATTGAATTTAGAGTCATTCTTCATTCACTTGAGATTGGAAAATTGCATTCAAAATTGCATATTGTTTGCATCACTTTATTCATGTTTTAAGTGTTGGGCTCTAAACATCCATTTAAGGGTAGTCATTTGAAACATTGCATAAGTTGGATAGATCAATTGTCAAACAATGTTAGTATCTTTCCTTTCCAAGTATGCCAAGAAAAAGCTCATTAACAAGCATGATAGTCATCCTTCCAATATATTTCCTAGTTATGAGAGTCTCTTAGTGCAAGAGAATGACAATGTTGACACACTCCATAGTTCCACACCCTCTAATATCTCTTCTATTTGTGGGAATAATGTGATAGAAGAAGATGAAAGCATAGAAAATCATGATAAGCATAGTTACTCTTCTCCCAATATCTCTCCTACATATGACAAAGATATTTTGGTGTTAGAAGATACACACCCATTGAGAATCATGACAATTTTGAAAGATCCTCTTATATACCCTCTCCTACTTTGGAAGATATTATGGCACAAGAGAATGAGATCATACACATATTTCTTAACATCACTCTACCTAGTCTACATTCATCTCCCAACTCCTCCCCTATTTGTGAGAATGTTTTTGTGAGAAATCATGACAATCAAATTATTTGTGAGGAGGATATGTTGGTATTAGATGATCAAATCTTTAAGACCTATGCCAATCCTCTTTATTTTTCTTCCCCTATTTTCGAAGACATTATTGAAAAAATAGATGTAATCACAGATAATCATGTGATAATCATACTTGTTCTTCTCCTAATGTCTCTCCTACTTGTGAAGAAGATATTTTGAGATTATAAGAACTATTCATTGAAAGTCATGAGAATCTTCTTGCTCCCTTTCCTAATGTTTCCCCCATCCAAGAATACATAATTGAGCAAAAGGATCCAATCATTGAAAAACAAGAATGTGATGCTTTTCCTTCTCTTGATGCCTCCCCTCATGATGAAGTTACTCTACAAAACCTATTCATTGAATGTGACCAACATCTTATTTTCTTCTCTCCTAAAAAATCTCTTACTAGTGGTCTTGGTTATCGCCCCTGAAAAGAAACAAACAAGCCTTCACTCAATATCAACACTATTACAAAAGTTTCCTTTAAGCCAAATTTAACATTAGTGCATCTTGAATTGATAGACACTAGTGGTTTTGATTGTTATCATTTGAAAGAAACAAAGAAGTCCTCACTTAACATTAATGTCATCATGCAAAACACTTATGATTTGAATTTGATAGATTTTATACCCTCCTATAGAGGAGAGTACAAAATCTTGTGCAATATAAAGAGTCTTGTGTAGGTATGACAACTAATACTAAGCAAGAGATATCTTTGCCACAAAATAATGAAGCATCCTCTACTTTTGATCAAGAAAGTATCTTGTTGAGACTCCTCCAAGATCATTTGATATCTCTCCCTCCGAGAACACGAAGGACATTTTACTACAGGAGTTCATTTTGTGCATATCATAGAGTTCATGGTCATTCTACTATGGAATCCGACATCTTAAGGAGTTTGGTACTCTTCCTTATGTTGGGACATCTAATTTCTCTAATTAATATTGATTTTCACTCTAGCATTCATCTCATCAATTGTTTCGGATCATACTTGTCTTGCACTAAGTGGGGGAAAGGGGTTAGTTAGCCTTGTCCTCGTATGTCACCTGTTGTTGCCTCTTCTGGCTAGTTGACCTCCTTTCATGTATATGTAAGAGCAAGCTTGGGATGTGGACAACATGCCTTAAGTTGGCTCGCATGTGACATACTGAGTTATCTTTAGCATTGTATTTTTGGGGGAAACCCTTCCATCCTATTCCACGACGTAGCTTATCAAAAACATGACTTGGAATAGGGCTTTCTGAGTAAGCTCTCATCTCTTCTTCTACTTTAAAGAAATTTTTCACAGTAATGGTGTTAGCAACTGCTTTAAAGTGGGGGCATACATTGACACTTATGTTTCATTGTGCAATTTTCTTTCTTCTTGTGATGCGTTCCTTTCTTGGTGGTGTCATTGGGTTTTATTTCCTCCGAGAGCATGATATTTCTTTGACTTGTCTTCTCATGGAAACATTAAGTACAATGTTCCCTAAGGTGAGACCTTGCATTTTTCCTCTCTTGGAGATGTCAAGCACAATGCTCCCTAAGACAAGACCTTGCATGAACTAAGCAAAATCCCTTCGAACATCCCTCTTTCTTGCTGCGTTGCAATTTTGTACCTTATCAAATTCATCAAAGGTATGACTTTGGTATGGATTTTTTGGGGCTCACCTAGTGCACATCTAGCATCACTAGCTATTGTGAGCTTGCATTTTATACCTTATCAATGTCGTTGGAGGTATGGCTTTGGTATGGTCTCTTGGGGGCTCATGTAGTGGACAACTAGCTTCACTAGCCCTTGTGAGCATGCATTTTGTTTGCATAGTGTAGTGTACAACATAAGTCACTTGCAAGAATTATTGGAGAAATAGCCTAGAACTGGTCCACAACACGTTGGACAGCTTGTCGAAGCTTGATCCACCACCTTTTTGGATACTCACCCCATAGACAACCTAAAGGTCTGTGGCCCCAGAGTGAGCATGCTTTAATGATGGTTAAGGCTTGACCTAACCTAGGACAAACAACTGAGATCATTGTTGAGACTTGTCTTTCATGTTGTATTATGAATCTTTGTTATTGTTGCGTACATAAGAGTCTTGAATGTCTACTTTAGTGCGAGATTGAAGCAAGTTCATCCTCTCACTTAAGTGGGGGCTAAATGTAGTGTAGAAAAATGTATCCCTTTACATTTTCACACTTGTTTGGGCCCACCTTATTTAAATTTATTCTTATTTATGCCTTAAATGGTCCTATTTTTCATCCACAAGTCCAATCCTTTATTAATTAAATAATTTTTAATTATTTAATTAATTAACTTTTTTCTCTTTATTCTTCCCTTGATTAATTAAATAAATTTCATTTATTTAATTGTGTCAAGTTAAATAAGCAGCTTTTCATCTTGAAACTAAGATAGATTTGGGTATGAAGAAAGCGAACTAAGAACTCTTGCATGGCCCCTAGACTAAATTCTCCCTTGGATCTTCCTGTGCTATTAAGATCATGTCTAGGGTAGGACCCTACACCCTTCTTGCTCGAGCCAAATATGATTTGAATTTTCTGAATATGTTGCTCCAGAACATGGTGCTACAGAAACTATTGCTTCAAAACTTTGGCCTCAACAACCACATTCTTCACACCCTTAATGTACTCAATATCAAAATCATAGGCCTATATCTTACGGGTCCATTTCTATTGCCACTCTTTAAGGGCTTATTGCTTTGATACCATTAAAATATCTCTAGCCAAAAATGAACTGTGTTTTCTTCTATAATTAAATAAATCTTATTTATTTAATTATTTCCCACTTTCCCTCCAATACTAAATAATTATTTTTAATTATTTAATATTTTGTTCTTTTCCCCCACTTTTGAATTAAATATTATTTTAATTCAAAAGTTAGCTTTTCCCTCTTCTTCTATAATTAAATAATTATTTCAATTATTTAATTATTCATTACCCTTTTCTTCTATAGTTAAATAAATCTTATTTATTTAATGTTTAACACTCCACCTTTCCTCTATAATTAAATAATTATTTTTAATTATTGAATTATTGAATTATTATTTTTTTGATCGGTAAGCAAGATGATTGTATTGATATTTAGAAAAGTAAATACATCGTTCAGGCCCAAACTGGGCATTCTTCATGACTTCAATAGAGATAAATCAAACCTGGGCTTCAACCAAAAAGAGCAGACCAAGTGGACGCAACAACCATAAACCAACATTTTCACCAAAAAACTTAACCCACTCGACACTTACAGAGACTAATTACAAAGATTACCATTCATACCACCGAACCCAAGAAACTTAAATACCAACAAAAAACCCTAACGAAGCCCCTATCACCAAACATTTTGCTGGGAAAAACTAAAAAATCCCTCTTCCAGGCCGAGTCTTCTATAGGCACCATGCAAATTTTTTTTTTTAGAAACTTTGCTCCAGTTATGGCCAAGCGTCTATGCTCAATAAGAGCCAAGCCATTAACATCCAAAAGGAAGGGAAAATAGCTTACCAAGGCATCTAGATCGTCTAGAAGATGTAGGTCCCAAGGTCATGGGATGGGTATGTGCAAGATCATGATGGGCCAAAAAGTGGCAATATGATGGGTATGTGTAGGGTATGTGGTTGGCGACTTTTTTTACCCAAAATTGATGAAATGAAAAGGGTTTTTAAAGGAGATTCTCAACTTTCCACCAATATAAATTATGCTTTACTTTGAATTTAATAAATAATTATTATTAATTTTCTATTTGAATTATGACTAAAGTCCTGATTGATAGGTTGATTGAAAAACATCTATAGCTTTCAAATGGTATCACATTTTTTGAATTTGAAACATGTATCACATTCTATACTTCACATACTATAGGATTTTAAAAAAATTGAATTCATGAAGTTTTGACCAAGTTAAGGTGGTCAGGCATACGAGTTTTTATATTTTTTTAAAAGTTGTAATAAAAAATTCATAATTAATTATTTACTTGGAAAAAATTACAAAAAATATGCATCGGGACATGAGTCCTCTACTTATATCTAAAATCTTATAATAAATTATTATCATTTTATTGTGGTTAGGGTGGTCAAATAGACACCTACTTCTTATTTTTTCCCTAAAATTTAAGTGCTACTGCATTGAAATTTCAAATTTTCACCAAATAGATTTTTTTTCAATAAGCCTAGTAGTTTAGAAACTACATTCAATTTGCTACAGATTCTATTTTTACATATTTTTGAAATAATATAGATAACTTAAATTCAAATTTTTACGTCAAGTTGCTTAACTTTGATTTTTCTAAATTTTTTGCCACTTAAGGGCCTATTTTTTCCATTATGATCATGCACATACCTAGATCCCTTTACCAAGTTGAGCCATGACCAATGCTCTATCCATGCCAACCAACATGTCTTTGTGAAAGAGGCCCCACATTATCACCCTTGCATCCGCTTTTGAAACCCTAACATCAAGCAATCCAACCAACACTCAAGAAGAAATATCTGAATCCAAATAGTACCCTTCAACATCCTCCATAAACACTTTCCTAGCTAGGCATTTGATAGCTGCGAAAGAAAAATAATCTGGGTGGCAGATAATGTAGTGCAGATGAAGAGAGGAGATCGGACCTTCAAAGGCAATTTTCCTTTTGGAACTTTTCAACTGCACTGGTGTAACCATCCCTCCCATCTCCAATTCCTTTGCAGAAACTAGGAATATAAACCTACTCATTGCACACACAAAGCTCAAAAAACCAAACCACTGATTACTTTGAAAATAAAACTTCACCATCCAGCAAAATAAAGGCCTAGGCAAATGTGCTTGGCCACCATCCTTTGCAAGGTCTGGAAAATGTCCTTAAAAGGACAAAGCATGTCATGCAGTTCCGGTGGAGAATGATGATTATAACTGCATTGAGAATGTTCCTTTTGGACGTGCTGCAAGCTCACCATCTTGCCAACTCATGCATCAACCCAACGCATGCCACTTGGCCACTCCACATTAGCAATCAGGGGATGGAGTGGCGCCCTCCCTACCTCCCATGAATTATTGAATTATTTGTTCTCACCTTTCTTTTTAAATAAATAAAATCAATATTTTATTTATTTCTTGTATGTTGGCCACTAAAATTAAATACCTTTTAATTTAATTTTAGCTCCTTGATCCATGTCTTTCTTCTCTCAATTAACCTCCACCCTTGACTAAATTATTTTCTAATTTAATCTTGGCCCTTGATCATGATCCTTATTCTAGCCACTCACTTAAATCTCCTCTATAAAAGGATACCTTTCATCCTCATTTGAAGAAACACAAAAAAGAGACAGACACACAACAATAAGACAATCACACAACAAGAAGACGATCACACACCAAGAAGGCGATCTTACACACTAAGCACTCTAGATCAAAAGAGAATCTTCAAGAGAATTACCAAGGCATTCAAGGGAAGATTATCAAAGTCTTATTGTAGCAATCAAAGATCCATTATTATGTTGAAGGAATGCATGTTGATATAGAAATCATGTTGATGTAGCATTCAAGATCACTTCAAGTATTTAAAGATATCATCTCAAATCAAGTTCATGATCAAGAATCACATCCATGGAGATTTATACATGCTGATTTCATTCCAAGGTTTCAATATTGGTATGGTAAGTTGTGACATTATTATGTTCACTTTCCATTCCTTCAATTACATGTTTCAATTCATCATCAAGTTTTCTTAAGTTAAAATGGGGTTGGACCAAGGAAAAACCCTATCCCCTAACAATCAACATTTTCTTCTCTATGATGTGTGATTTGCAGGTTTTAGGTTGAAGATTTGTAAAGAGAAAGATTTGAAAAAGAAGCTTTGGTGACTAGTGTACATCATTCTTACCTCTCAAAAATATGGTTTTTGATTATATGTATGGTTAGAATTTATATGTGCACCCCATATTGGTCATATTTGAATGAAAAATAGATAATTAGTGATCTCCATTTAGAAGATCCAAATTTTCTATGATTCATTTTGGTGAACCCAACATTTTGGACATTCTTTTTATTTATTTATTTGGAGTTCATTAAGGCCCTAGATCTAGGATGGCATTCATTTTTGCATTGCATTTGAATTAATGAAATTTCATCTAGGGTTTCTGAATTTTCCATTAATGAAAGTGAATATCTAGGTTGCATTTTTGCATCTTTGCATCATCTAAAACAATAGAAAAATTGCATTGTTATTCATCATAATTATATTTAGAGTCATTCTTCATTCACTTGAGATTGGAAAATTGCATTCAAAATTGCATATTGTTTGCATCATTTTATTCATGTTTTAAGTATTGGGCTCTAAACATCCATTTAATGGTAGTCATTTGAAACATTGTGTAAGTTGGATAGATTAATTTTCACACAATGCTAGTATCTTTCCTTTCTAGGTATGCCAAGAAAAAGCTCATTAACAAGCAAGATAGTCATCCTTCCAATATCTTTCCTAGTTATGAGAGTATCTTAGTGCAAGAAAATGACACAGTTGACACACTCCATAGTTCCACACCCTCTAATATCTCTTCTATTTATAGGAATGAAGTGATAGAAGAAGATGAAAGCATAGAAAATCATGATAATCATAGTTCCTCTTCTCCCAATATCTCTCCTACATGTGACACAAATATTTTGGTGCTAGAAGATACATCCATTGAGAATCATGACAATGTTGAAAGCTCCTCTTCTATAACCTCTCCTACTTTGGAAGATATTATGGCACAAGAGAATGAGATCATAGATAGATTTCTTAACATCACTCTACCTAGTCTACATTCATCTCCCAACTCCTCCCCTATTTGTGAGAATGTTTTTGTGAGCAATCATGTAAATAACATTATTTGTGAGGAGGATATGTTGGCATTAGATGATCAAATATTTAAGACCTATGAAAATCCTCTTTATTTTTCTTGCCCTATTTTGGAAGAAATTATTGGACAAAAGGATGTAATCATAGATTATCATGGATAATAATACTTTTTCTTCTCCTAATGTCTGTCCAACTTGTGAAGAAGATATTTTGGGATTAGAATAACTATTCATTGAAATTCATGAGAATATTCTTGCTCCCTTTCCTAATGTTTCCCCCATCCAAGAATACATAATTGAGCAAAAGAATCCAATCATTGAAAAAAGAGAATGTGATGTTTTTCATTCTCTTGATGCCTCCCTTCCTTGTGATGAAGTTACTCTACAAAACCTATTCTTGGAATGTGATCAACATCTTGTTTGCTTCTCTCCTAAAAAATCTCTTACTAGTGGTATTGGTTATTGCCCCTCAAAAGAAACAAACAAGCTTTCACTCAATATCAACACTATTACAAAAGTTTCCTCTAAGTCAAATTTAACATTAGTGCATCCTGAATTGATTGAAACTAGTGGTTTTGATTGTCATCCTTTAAAAGAAATAAAGAAGTCCTCACTTAACACTAACGTCATCATGCAAAAAACTTATGATTCAAATTTGATAGATTTAACACTCTCCTATAAAGGAGAGTACAAAATCTTGAATATAAAGAGTCTTGTGTAGGTATGAAAACTAATACTAAGCAAGATATATCTTTTCCATAAAATAATGAAGTATCCTCTACTTTTGATCAAGAAAGTATCTTGTTGAGACTCTTCCAAGATCATTTGATATCTCTCCATCCAAGAACACGAAATTCTACCACATGAGTTCATTTTGTGCATATCATAGAGTTCATGGTCATTCTACTAAGGAATCCAACATCTTAAGGAGTTTGGTACTCTTCCTTATGTGGGGGAACCTAAATCATCTAATTGATACAAATTTTTACTCTAGCATTCATCTCATCAATTATTTCAGCTCATCCTTGTCTTGCACTAAGTGGGGGCAATGGGTTAGGTAGCCTTGTCCTTGTATGTCACTTGTTGTTTCCTCTTTTGGCTAGTTGACTGCCTTCCATGTATATGTAAGAGCAAGCTTGGGATGTGGACAACATGCCTTAAGTTGGCTCGCATGTGACATACTAAGTTATCTTTAGCATTGTATTTTTGGGGGAAACCCTTCAATTCTATTGCATGACGTAGCTTATTGGAAACATATGACTTGGCATAGAGCTTTCTGAGTAAGTTCTCATCTCTTCTTATACTTTAAAGAAATTGGTCACATTAATGGTGTTAGCAACTTCTTTAAAGTGGGGGCATACATCGACACTCATGTTTCATTGTGCGATTTTCTTTCTTCTTGCGATGCGTTCCTTTCTTGGTGGTGTCATTGGGTTTTATTTCCTCTAAGAGCATGATATTTCTTTGACTTGTTCTCTTGGAACATTACGTATAATGTTCCCTAAGGTAAGACCTTGCATTTGTCCTCTCTTGGAGATGTTAAGCACAATGTTCCCTAACATGAGACCTTGCATGAACTAAGTAAAATCCCTTCGAACATCCCTCTTTCTTGTTGCATTGCATTTTTGTACCTTTTCAAATTCATTGAAGGTATGGCTTTGGTATGGATTTTTGGGGGCTCACCTAGTGCACAACTAGCTTCACTAGCCCTTGTGAGTGTGCATTTGGTACCTTATCAAAGTTGTTGGAGGTATGGCTTTGGTATGGTCTCTTGGGGGCTCACCTAGTGGACAACTAGCTTCACTGGCCCTTGTGAGCATGCATTTTGTTTGCATAGTGTACGACATAAGTCACTTGCAAGCATTCTTGGAAAAACAACCTAGACTTGGTCCACAGTGCATTAGACATCCTGTCGAAGCTTGATCCGCCATCATTTTGGATACTCGCCTCACAAATGACCTACAGGTCTATGGCCCCAGAGTGAGAATGCTTTAATGATGGTTAAGGCTTGATCCGACCTAGGAAAAATGACTAAGATCATTGTTGAGAGTTATCTTTGATGTTGTATTGTGAATCTTTGTTATTGCTACATACATAAGAGTCTTGAATGTCTGCTTTAGTGTGAGTTTGAAGCAAGTTCATCCTCCCACTAAAGTGGGGCTAAATGTAGTGTAGAAAAATATATCCCTTTACATTTTCACACTTGTTTGGGCCCACCTTATTTAAATTTATGCTTCTTTATTCCTTAAATGGTCCTATTTTGCATCCACAAGACCAATCCTTTATTAATTAAATATTTTTTAATTATTAATGAATTCATTTTTTTTCTCTTTATTCTTCCCTTGATTAATTAAACAAATTTCATTTATTTAATTGCGTCACTAAATAAGCCCCTTTTCCTCTATAATTAAATAAATTCGTATTTTAATTATTTTCTTTTCCTTCTATAATTAAATAATTATTTTAAATTATTTAATTATTCATTACCCTTTTCTTTTATAATTAAATAAATATTATTTATTTAATTATTTCCCACTTTCCCTCCAATATTAAATAATTATTTTTAGTTATTTAATATTTTGTTCTTTTCCCCCACTTTTGAATTAAATATTATTTTAATTCAAAAGTTAGTTTTTCCCTCTTCTTCTATAATTAAATAATTATTTAAATTATTTAATTATTCTTTACCCTTTTCTTCTATAATTAAATAGATCTTATTTATTTAATTATTTCACACTTTCCCTCCAATATTAAATAATTATTTAATTATTTCTTTTCACCTTTCTTTTTAAATAAATAAAATCAATATTTTATTTATTTCTCCTATGTTGGCCACTAAAATTAAATACCTTTTAATTTAATTTTAGCTCCTTGATCCATGTCTTTCTTCTCTCAATTAGCTTCCACCGTTGATTAAATTATTTTCTAATTTAATCTTGGCCCTTGATCGTGATCCTTATTCTGGCCACTCACTTAACTATCATCTATAAAAGGAGACCTTTCATCCTCATTTTAATACACACAACAAGAAGACATACACAAAACAAGAAGGAAAACACACAACAAGAAGATGATCACACACCAATAAGGGAATCTTACATACTAAGCACTCTAGATCAAGAGAGCATCTTCAAGAGCATTATCAAGGCATTCAAGGGAAGATTATCAAGATCTTATTGTAGCATTCAAGGATCCATTATCATGTTGAAGGAATGCATGTTGATGTAGCATTCAAGATCACTTCAAGTATTTCAAGATATCATCTCAAATCAAGTCCATGATCAAGAATCACATCCATGGAGATTTCTACATGTTTATTTCATTCCAAGGTCTCAAATTATTATGTTCACTTGTCATTCCTGCAATTACATGTTTCACTTGTCATTCCTTCAATTATGTTGATTTAATATTGGTATGGTAAGTTGTGAAATTATTATGTTCACTTGTCATTCCTTCAATTACATGTTTCAATTCATCACCAAGTTTGATTACTAAAATGGGGTTTTGTTACATCCCTCACATTAAGACTGTATGTTTGGTTATGTATTTCAAATGTAATGTCAGTTGCAAATAACTGCTTTCAAGTGATTATGACGTTGAGAATGCAATAGTCGTTCATTATCATAACTGAAATGTTAACGAACTCTTTATTTTTGCAAGTGAAATTATTGTTCGTGTGAAATTGAAAGAGATCATGATATTTAATTCAAATCCATATTATTTAGCCGTTGAGAACGATCTAACCCTAATCCTTGTCAATGGATGCAGGATCGTTGACGCCAGGAGAGAAAGAGAAATATTGTCAGGGAGAGGATGTGGTTAATTATGGATCAATTTTATCATCAGTCTAGAGTCAGTGTAAGACAGTTGAGTCAAATTCACTACCTTGGCCAAAGGTAAATTAATATAATAATCAATTAAGAAAGTCAATTAAAATATAAATCATTAATCACCTATTAAGGAGATTTCTAATGGGGATTAAAGAGTTAATTAAAATAATAAATATAATGTAAAATATTCATTTATAATATCGTCTTGAAGTTTGAGCGACCAATTTATATATATATATACTTGCAAGCAGTTATTAAATACTAAATTGAAAATAAAAGATATAAATTATTTGCCATCGATTTTTTTTATTGGAAAAACCATTGTTAGATTTAGTTTGGGAAATTAAATGAATTGAGTTTTGTGTCGTCGATGGTTTTGAGGGCGGAATTCGGGGAGCCACCATTTTCGTCATGAGGAACGGCCAAGACGGAAGTTGAGCAGACGTGGGGAACTTTTCTTGTTTCATTCGGAAGGCCAAGTCTTGAAATCGGTTTTTGCGAACCTTTCCGCGTTACTCATAATCTTCCATTTCTCTTTATCGAATCCGGGGGTTTGTTTTTTTTTGAAGGGAGCTCAAGATGGTGGTCATTCGAATTTTCGTCCTACTCCCATTCATCAGCGAACTTCTTGGGGTTTTCAATTTTCAGATATATCATTTGGAATTGGCCACGCTCGGGGTAGAGAGTCTTGTTGTTTCCATTCAATCCTTATTTCAGTGGCGAAAGTTCCCTACCTGATTGTGTCTTCAGCTACGGCAAGGGGCTAGTGAGTTTTTATTGATAGAATTTGGAGGCTAAAGCTTTCAAAATTAGAACAACTCTTCAAGCACGTAAGAATTTACTAGCTCGTTATTTCATTTGAAACCCGTACAGAGCTATTAATATAAGCTTCATTTGAAAAGTTCTATCTAATAGAAATTAAGTTCGTCTGAATGCAGTAGAATCAAAATAGATGGAATCCTTTTGTGTGAGCAAGTATTGGTGTAGACCTATTATATATTCTTCTTTTGAATTTAGGAAGCGATTCATCATCTCCTTTTGTGGGAAACTTGAACTCTGTTTTTCATGAGTAGAAAATTCTTATCACTCTTGTATTGGGTTAAGGTTCTGACTCAGACAGCTGTAACCAGAATTTCATTTTCTAGTGATAAATCGATTCTCTATTTTGAATTTCTATTATTATTAATGACTTAGGGGCTATCGTGAGTTTTGTCCTTTGGTTTAGTTCTATTACCTTGAATAGTCACTTCCTCTATTTGAGTCTCTTTCATTTGGAAGCAAAATGTAAATAGAAGATACCTTGCCACGAACTGGGACTCATGTTATTCTCAATTAATGCTTCAGAAGCATAAACTAGATTGAGTCTTCATCTTCTTCCTGAGCCCTATTCTTGAAGTGCTCTTGTTCCAATCCGTAAGTTCCATATATTGGAATACTAATCGCTTGAATCTGTGAGTAGCCGGGTCGTCTCTGAGATCTCGTGTGTTCTATCCTCTACCTTTACAAACTACCCCACTCCTTTTAGTTTGATCTAGTTAAAGTACGCCATCCTTTACCATGATCTTTAACCTGTCATTAAATGATAAGAGTTTGGAAGAGTACTTAGTAAACCAACTTTTTCTTTCTCTCTCTCTCCTCTAAAATATGGATGCGTAATGGTACTAGCTTAGCCTTTAATAAGAGAAAAGACTCTGAATCTGGGTACAGTTTGAACCTCATCTAAGAGCTTGATCTATTTGGTTTAACTGATTTTTCCCCTTCCTAATTTTGATGCTAGTTTGGTGCTCGTTATTGCTCCCTGAGTCTATTAGGGGATATCTAAGCGAGGCTTGTAATCCTCTTTGCTGAATGAATTTGTTAAAATATGCAAGGAACATGAAGGTTAAGATATAACCACAAATTGATAGGAATTGATAATCAAATCTGACATTGTAATACCAAATTTTGAATCCTTATGGTCGGGTAAGACACCTTAATCTCTCCTCATGAATTGGAGAATAACAGTTAATCATTATTAGAGGGAATATGATTATGAGTGGAGTATCCTCCTGGTGCGAGGAGTAAGAAAACAGTTACCCTTAATAAGAAGAAAGATTATTGGAATATGTTAAGGATATTTAAAAACTTTAATCAAGGATAAACATGTTGAGCAAGGGTGAGAGTGCTGACAGCACAAAAGTGCTAGAGATGTCGTCACAGTAGTGCCAGAGACATCAGCACAGGAGTGCTAGAAACTATTAAAATCCTTGGCCAAGGTACGATGCCAGTGAGGCAATAGTCAGCTAGCATGATCCAGATATACTCTGGTCAGAATGATCCTTCTGGTTAGGAGGAACCTACAGAAGAGGGATCGACCAGCAGTATAGGTTCATGGACACCAGGCTCAGAGACATGATGATAAATTGATCCATGTTGATTACCCTCGTGAAGGGCGGGTTCTTCAGTTGAAGAAACTCGGGAGACCAGTAGGTCTTGGTTGGGCGGTAAAGCCCTTGATGATATTTCTCTTTCCTCAAGTAATGAAGATCAACATTTCAGCTTAAATGATGACTCATAATGGGTTACCTTCTTCTGCTAATTCAGGTACAAATAAATGATCATTTGAGTACTTTATTGCTTCATTTACTGTTGTGTAATAAATGTAATGCTCAAGCTAGTTTGAATGGAAAGGATAGACAGTTAATTTCTTTACTTCATTATGTATGAAAGTTTATGATGCCCTAGCGGTTACTTTTCAAGTCGTTATTTTTACTTGTTGAAACCCTAGTTTGATAGTTATTTGGTTATGTTCTTTCGTGAAACGGTAGGTGAACAGTTAGGTGTTACAATTCAGCTGAAACTGAAAACTTAGAGGTTAGTTGGAGATTATATTGATTCAATTGAAAATATTTTGGAAACCCTAGAATTTAAACAAGTAGTTGAACTTTAGCTGAAAGTTAGCTGCCAGCTGAATTTTCAAACTGTAAACCGGTTAGGCTATTACATATGGTATCAGAGCTACCAGGTTCGGCACTGAACCTCGGGCTCATCATGCAAACCTAGAAAACTAAAAACCTATCACAGGAAGTGGTAGACATACTATTGTAACAAATTTTGTAAATAAATCTATCGTGGGGAGTGGTAGTTGATGTTTTGTAAATACACCTATCACAGGAAGAGATAGTTGATTGGATACGAAAGCTATCACAGGAAGTGATAGTTATGTTGTAATTGAATCTATCACAGGAAGTGATAGCCATTTTGTAAACAAATCTTGTACTAAGCCTATCACAGGGAGTGATAGCCTTTTTGTAACCATTC
This sequence comes from Sequoia sempervirens, assembly GCA_007258455.2. Lineage (NCBI taxonomy): Eukaryota > Viridiplantae > Streptophyta > Pinopsida > Cupressales > Cupressaceae > Sequoia > Sequoia sempervirens. The sequence goes on from VDFB02206609.1 coordinate 43,617, forward strand.
TATATTGAAACAGTCTTGTGACGTGATAAAAAAAATAAATAAAAAAAAATTTGTAAACAATTTTGTTATGACCATTAAAGGATCTTAAAAGTAATTTAAGATATCAAGTAATTATTAAACCATTCTACCTAAGTTAAGGCAAGGTATGCCTAGGGTACCGAGATTGTGATCGAAACCTAAATAATAGCTTAATTTTGAAATTGTGGACTTAAGGATGGAAAGATCCAGAAGCAATCAACCAGGTGTGAGGGCATCTGAGTGTTGAAAATCCTTGAATTATATCAAGACTCATAGATTAGATGAACTTTGGTCTAACTTCTAGATGGTTCAGAAAGAGCCAAGTGGAATTAACAGATCAAGATTGGACAACATGTTGTTGAATGAAAGATAGTTTATAAAAAAAAAGCATATTAGTGTTTTATCTTTAAAATCCTTTTGTGAAGTTAAGAAGAATGAGTCAGTAACTAAATGGATGTTTAATTACTTCATGAAGAGGAGATACCTCATATTGGTAATTTTGTGAGATCACAAATTAAGTTGTTTCAGGCTATGACTTTCGGTTCTTTATCAGATTGATGAATCAGGAGTTGCAGGATTTGATTTGTTATGATAGGAAGTTGTTGTCATGAGTAGCATGAAATGCAGATATAATACGACAAGATGATAGACAACTTGAGGTGACAAGTTTGTTATCTACATACATGGTTGCAATGTTACTGGAATGATAAATACTTGTTCGAAGATTATTGATTATATGACAAATAGAGCATTCACTATGTTCCTTAATGAATTACGTATGAACCTTTTGATCAGATCTAAAAATAAATTTACAAACAATCATCGAGAAAGAACTTTGATCTCTATGGCACCTTAAGAAGTATTGGCATATATGGTGCATTATAGTTATCTCGTATATTTACATTACTAGTAGTACTCAGGAACTTCAGATGAAATTGGTTCCTCCTCTTAAGCAGTGATTGTGTTTAGGCCAGTGGCAGTAAATTTTATGGTGCAGATATATTCATTCAAATCTTGGACAAGCATCACTGGAAGAATTCTTGGATAGGTTTGTATGATTGACACTACAAAGACATTTCCTTGTGAACAGAGCTAATGATGACAACAACATGATTAAGGTGATGGTGAGTATCAGCCAGGTCATCTCTTGAAGGCATGAAGTAAAATGGTAAGAGTTATTGTTCAAAACCCTCATTGACCTCTCATCCCATAAGTTTATTGTTCAAAATTCAGTTCATGAACATTTGGTACAAGGGTGTTGGAGCAGTTAAGCAGACAACTTGTGTGAATGTGTAAATTCGCAAAACATTTATGTTGATATACCAAGACCTTATGGGATTATGATAAAATCTGTAATTTAGACATGATTAGTTATTGAATCCACCTGAGAGGAAATAAAAGAACAGTGTTATGAGTTAGAAAGAACAGTGTTATGAGTTAGAAAGAATGAAAGTGTTGCAGTTCAATACATAACACAGCTTGTTTTTCCATGAGGTTATTGTAAAACGTATTGGTAACTTCTGACAATGGCATAATGACTCTGATGTCCTTAACTATAGCATCATTGCGAGCGGTATTCTTAGAGATGGCAGCAAAGGGACATACAAAGCCTCAAGAATATGGTACTCTTTAACTGGTGGATACTTGGTACAAATGATATTTGATTAGTTTCTCAGTTTGACCCAAATCACCGTTGATCAATAAGCAGGTATCTTTGACACATGTTATGGGTAGGGACACGTATATCTTGGTTTCTTCATATGTTTCACCACATGGTGTTTTGGTCGAATAGTTGTTAGTTGAAAATTTTAAACTGCAATGTGGAAAGGTTGTTTCACATGGTATCATTGTTGATCATTAAGTAGGTATCTCGGCACATGTTAGGAATAGAAGCATGCATACCAGAATATGTATATGCTACATATGTTTCACCACACAGTACTGTGGTCGGATAGATGTACTGAGCTCGTTCTTTATTGACAAGGATGGCATTATTGGTTTCTCAAGAGGTGATATGTGGGTCTGAAATGCGAAGAAAATGGTATAGAACCAGGAAATACTTGTTCACTGAGAATCCTGAGAAAAACCAATTGTTGTAATTAAGCACAAGTAAAGATGAAAGTTTTGAGGGACTTATTGTTCGATGTGTTTATAACTCAGTCTCAAACCTTTTTGTAAGTTTTTGGAAGGACTGATAATAGTGCAGCAATCTAATTCCTTGTTAGTGACTTAGTCAAGTCATGTAGTACATGGCACTTCTTTGGAGTTTGGTAAAATTCCTTTTTAATATCGGCAAGGTATGCTGTTGTTTTATTTACATCTGAAATGGTTGACTATCGAAAAATTGAAGATTGTTATCTTGAGCCAGTTGGTCAAAATTGGACTAAATGCCAAGAATAAGTTCATTCTTTGGGATATTGATGAAATTAATACTGATTATAATTTGATATAAAGCTAAGTATTGTGGGGGGTTACCTGAGAATATTTTGGTTGTTCACCATGTTTGATGAAAGGTACATCTCTATCATGTCCTGGATGGGCCTCTGATGAATTTTGTAAGAAAGCAAATTTTAAGAAATATACTTGTAAGTTCTTAACCTTACAAAGAAGGAAACCTTGTGTTATGGTTTGTGGGCAGACAGGTAGTCTAGTAAGCCTAGGTGAATAGTCTCTCCAAGTCGAGCCGGATGGTGAACTTATACTCCAGACATTTAGCTAACCAGAACTGTCGTACTTAGTAGGAGGGTATCCTTAGTAGTACGACAGAGTTGGTTAAGTGGGGGTACACACCAAAGCTCAGATGGAAAATAAGGGGGAAAACTTTTCCTTTCAGAGGCATACCAAGACTTGGAGGATAGTTAAATTGAAAAGCGAATTCTGATCTTCTTTTGTATTTACATAAAAGGTTATTAAAATAATGCTTAGATAAATGAAATTGGTGCTTGATGAAAACCTTTCCGCTAGAAAGGTGAAGGTGATGTTAACCTTTGATGAAATTCTCTTGGTAAACTTGTGTTAAAAGTAATCGGTTGCTATATTTAGGGAGAGTATTCGCCCTCAAGGTATTTGTTATAACAACTTCTATAATTCTACTATCAAGTTGTTCACAAATGAAACTTTGGACAAAAAAGATGCCGAATTCTTGTAAGCTAGTTAAGCTAAGAGATAGGATTAGCATTAGTCCATGAATGATATCTAAAATGGTAAAACAAATTAAACCGATCAGGAAAGATTGGTGGAAACTATTAACTACTAGAAAATCTAAATAAATGCCACCTGGGGGGAATTATGAACAAATCCTTCCGAAATTTCCCTTATCTTTTATTGAACAATTGAGAACACTATATTTATGTTAATGCTATGTTTAAATTTAGAATAAGCAATCATCGAGGACGATGATTCTTAAGGGGAGGTGTATGTTACATCCCTCACATTGAGACTGTATGTTTGGTTATGTATTTCAAATGTAATGTCAGTTGCAAATAACTGCTTTCAAGTGATTATGGCGTTGAGAATGCAATAGTCGTTCATTATCATAACTGAAATGTTAACGAACTCTTTATTTTTGCAAGTGAAATTATTGTTCGTGTGAAATTGAAAGAGATCATGATATTTAATTCAAATCCATATTATTTAGCCGTTGAGAACGATCTAACCCTAATCCTTGTCAGTGGATGCAGGATCGTTGACGCCAGGAGAGAAAGAGAAATATCGTCAGGGAGAGGATGTGGTTAATTATGGATCAATTTTATCATCAGTCTAGAATCAGTGTAAGACAGTTGAGTCAACTTCACTACCTTGGCCAAAGGTAAATTAATATAATAATCAATTAAGAAAGTCAATTAAAATATAAATCATTAATCACCTATTAAGGAGATTTCTAATGAGGATTAAAGAGTTAATTAAAATAATAAATATAATGTAAAATATTCATTTATAATATCGTCTTGAAGTTTGAGCGACCAATTTATATATATATATACTTGCAAGCAGTTATTAAATACTAAATTGAAAATAAAAGATATAAATTATTTGCCATCGATTTTTTTTATTGGAAAAACCATTGTTAGATTTAGTTTGGGAAATTAAATGAATTGAGTTTTGTGTCGTCGATGGTTTTGAGGGCGGAATTCGGGGAGCCACCATTTTCGTCATGAGGAACGGCCAAGACGGAAGTTGAGCAGACGTGGGGAACTTTTCTTGTTTCATTCGGAAGGCCAAGTCTTGAAATCGGTTTTTGCGAACCTTTCCGCGTTACTCATAATCTTCCATTTCTCTTTATCGAATCCGGGGGTTTGTTTTTTTTTGAAGGGAGCTCAAGATGGTGGTCATTCGAATTTCCGTCCTACTCCCATTCATCAGTGAACTTCTTGGGGTTTTCAATTTTTAGATATATCATTTGGAGTTGGCCACGCTCGGGGTAGAGAGTCTTGTTGTTTCCATTCAATCCTTATTTCAGTGGCGAAAGTTCCCTACCTGATTGCGTCTTCAGCTACGGCAAGGGGTTAGCGAGTTTTTATTGATAGAATTTGGAGGCTAAAGCTTTCAAAATTAGAACAACTCTTTAGGCACGTAAGAATTTACTAGCTCGTTATTTCATTTGAAACCCGTACAGAGCTATTAATATAAGCTTCATTTGAAAAGTTCTATCTAATAGAAATTAAGTTCGTCTGAATGCAGTAGAATCAAAATAGATGGAATCCTTTTGTGTGAGCAAGTATCGGTGTAGACCTGTTATATATTCTTCTTTTGAATTTAGGAAGCGATTCATCATCTCCTTTTGTGGGAAACTTGAACTCTGTTTTTCATGAGTAGAAAATTCTTATCACTCTTGTATTGGGTTAAGGTTCTGACTCAGACAGCTGTAACCAGAATTTCATTTTCTAGTGATAACTCGATTCTCTATTTTGAATTTCTATTATTATTAATGACTTAGGGGCTATCGTGAGTTTTGTCCTTTGGTTTAGTTCTGTTACCTTGAATAGTCACTTCCTCTATTTGAGTCTCTTTCATTTGGAAGCAAAATGTAAATAGAAGATACCTTGCCACGAACTGGGACTCATGTTATTCTCAATTAATGCTTCAGAAGCATAAACTAGATTGAGTCTTCATCTTCTTCCTGAGCCCTATTCTTGAAGTGCTCTTGTTCCAATCCGTAAGTTCCATATATTGGAATACTAATCGCTTGAATCTGTGAGTAGCCGGGTCGTCTCTGAGATCTCGTGTGTTCTATCCTCTACCTTTACAAACTACCCCACTCCTTTTAGTTTGATCTAGTTAAAGTACGCCATCCTTTACCGTGATCTTTAACCTGTCATTAAATGATAAGAGTTTGGAAGAGTACTTAGTAAAACAGCTTTTTCTTTCTCTCTCTCTCCTCTAAAATATGGATGCGTAATGGTACTAGCTTAGCCTTTAATAAGAGAAAAGACTCTGAATCTGGGTACAGTTTGAACCTCATCTAAGAGCTTGATCTATTTGGTTTAACTGATTTTTCCCCTTCCTAATTTTGATGCTAGTTTGGTGCTCGTTATTGCTCCCTGAGTCTATTAGGGGATATCTAAGCGAGGCTTGTAATCCTCTTTGCTGAATGAATTTGTTAAAATATGCAAGGAACATGAAGGTTAAGATATAACCACAAATTGATAGGAATTGATAATCAAATCTGACATTGTAATACCAAATTTTGAATCCTTATGGTCGGGTAAGACACCTTAATCTCTCCTCATGAATTGGAGAATAACAGTTAATCATTATTAGAGGGAATATGATTATGAGTGGAGTATCCTCCTGGTGCGAGGAGTAAGAAAATAGTTACCCTTAATAAGAAGAAAGATTATTGGAATATGTTAAGGAGATTTAAAAACTTTAATCAAGGATAAACATGTTGAGCAAGGGTGAGAGTGCTGACAGCACAAAAGTGCTAGAGATGTCGGCACAGTAGTGCCAGAGACATCAGCACAAGAGTGCTAGAAACTATTAAAATCCTTGGCCAAGGTGCGATGCCAGTGAGGCAATAGTCAGCTAGCATGATCCAGATATACTCTGGTCAGAATGATCCTTCTGGTTAGGAGGAACCTACAGAAGAGGGATCGACCAGCAGTATAGGTTCATGGACACCAGGCTCAGAGACATGATGATAAATTGATCCATGTTGATTACCCTCGTGAAGGGCGGGTTCTTCAGTTGAAGAAACTCGGGAGACCAGTAGGTCTTGGTTGGGCGGTAAAGCCCTTGATGATATTTCTCTTTCCTCAAGTAATGAAGATCAACATTTCAGCTTAAATGATGACTCATAATGGGTTACCTTCTTCTGCTAATTCAGGTACAAATAAATGATCATTTGAGTACTTTATTGCTTCATTTACTGTTGTGTAATAAATGTAATGCTCAAGCTAGTTTGAATGGAAAGGATAGACAGTTAATTTCTTTACTTCATTATGTATGAAAGTTTATGATGCCCTAGCGGTTACTTTTCAAGTCGTTATTTTTACTTGTTGAAACCCTAGTTTGATAGTTATTTGGTTATGTTCTTTCGTGAAACGGTAGGTGAACAGTTAGGTGTTACAATTCAGCTGAAACTGAAAACTTAGAGGTTAGTTGGAGATTATATTGATTCAATTGAAAATATTTTGGAAACCCTAGAATTTAAACAAGTAGTTGAACTTTAGCTGAAAGTTAGCTGCCAGCTGAATTTTCAAACTGTAAACCGGTTAGGCTATTACATATGGTATCAGAGCTACCAGGTTCGGCACTGAACCTCGGGCTCATCATGCAAACCTAGAAAACTAAAAAACTATCACAGGAAGTGGTAGACATACTATTGTAACAAATTTTGTAAATAAATCTATCGTGGGGAGTGGTAGTTGATGTTTTGTAAATACACCTATCACAGGAAGAGATAGTTGATTGGATACGAAAGCTATCACAAGAAGTGATAGTTATGTTGTAATTGAATCTATCACAGGAAGTGATAGCCATTTTGTAAACAAATCTTGTACTAAGCCTATCACAGGGAGTGATAGCCTTTTTGTAACCATTCTATATTGAAACAGTCTTGTGACGTGATAAAAAAAAAATAAATAAAAAAAAATTTGTAAACAATTTTGTTATGACCATTAAAGGATCTTAAAAGTAGTTTAAGATATCAAGTAATTATTAAACCATTCTACCTAAGTTAAGGCAAGGTATGCCTAGGGTACCGAGATTGTGATCGAAACCTAAATAATAGCTTAATTTTGAAATTGTGGACTTAAGGATGGAAAGATCCAGAAGCAATCAACCAGGTGTGAGGGCATCTGAGTGTTGAAAATCCTTGAATTATATCAAGACTCATAGATTAGATGAACTTTGGTCTAACTTCTAGATGGTTCAGAAAGAGCCAAGTGGAATTAACAGATCAAGATTGGACAACATGTTGTTGAATGAAAGATAGTTTATAAAAAAAAAGCATATTAGTGTTTTATCTTTAAAATCCTTTTGTGAAGTTAAGAAGAATGAGTCAGTAACTAAATGGATGTTTAATTACTTCGTGAAGAGGAGATACCTCATATTGGTAATTTTGTGAGATCAAAAATTAAGTTGTTTCAGGCTATCACTTTCGGTTCTTTATCAGATTGATGAATCAGGAGTTGCAGGATTTGATTTGTTATGATAGGAAGTTGTTGTCATGAGTAGCATGAAATGCAGATATAATACGACAAGATGATAGACAACTTGAGGTGACAAGTTTGTTATCTACATACATGGTTGCAATGTTACTAGAATGATAAATACTTGTTCGAAGATTATTGATTATATGACAAACAGAGCATTCACTATGTTCCTTAATGAATTACGTATGAACCTTTTGATCAGATCTGAAAATAAATTTACAAACAATCATCGAGAAAGAACTTTGATCTCTATGGCACCTTAAGAAGTATTGGCATATATGGTGCATTATAGTTATCTCGTATATTTACATTACTAGTAGTACTCAGGAACTTCAGATGAAATTGGTTCCTCCTCTTAAGCAGTGATTGTGTTTAGGCCAGTGGCAGTAAATTTTATGGTGCAGATATATTCATTCAAATCTTGGACAAGCATCACTGGAAGAATTCTTGGATAGGTTTGTATGATTGACACTACAAAGACATTTCCTTGTGAACAGAGCTAATGATGACAACAACATGATTAAGGTGATGGTGAGTATCAGCCAGGTCATCTCTTGAAGGCATGAAGTAAAATGGTAAGAGTTATTGTTCAAAACCCTCATTGACCTCTCATCCCATAAGTTTATTGTTCAAAATTCAGTTCATGAACATTTGGTACAAGGGTGTTGGAGCAGTTAAGCAGACAACTTGTGTGAATGTGTAAATTCACAAAACATTTATGTTGATATACCAAGACCTTATGGGATTATGATAAAATCTGTAATTTAGACATGATTAGTTATTGAATCCACCTGAGAGGAAATAAAAGAACAGTGTTATGAGTTAGAAAGAACAGTGTTATGAGTTAGAAAGAATGAAAGTGTTGCAGTTCAATACATAACACAGCTTGTTTTTCCATGAGGTTATTGTAAAACGTATTGGTAACTTCTGACAATGGCTTAATGACTCTGATGTCCTTAACTATAGCATCATTGCGAGTGGTATTCTTAGAGATGGCAGCAAAGGGACATACAAAGCCTCAAGAATATGGTACTCTTTAACTGGTGGATACTTGGTACAAATGATATTTGATTAGTTTCTCAGTTTGACCCAAATCACCGTTGATCAATAAGCAGGTATCTTTGACACATGTTATGGGTAGGGACACGTATATCTTGGTTTCTTCATATGTTTCACCACATGGTGTTTTGGTCGAATAGTTGTTAGTTGAAAATTTTAAACTGCAATGTGGAAAGGTTGTTTCACATGGTATCATTGTTGATCATTAAGTAGGTATCTCGGCACATGTTAGGAATAGAAGCATGCATACCAGAATATGTATATGCTACATATGTTTCACCACACAGTACTGTGGTCGGATAGATGTACTGAGCTCGTTCTTTATTGACAAGGATGGCATTATTGGTTTCTCAAGAGGTGATATGTGGGTCTGAAATGCGAAGAAAATGGTATAGAACCAGGAAATACTTGTTCACTGAGAATCCTGAGAAAAACCAATTGTTGTAATTAAGCACAAGTAAAGATGAAAGTTTTGAGGGACTTATTGTTCGATGTGTTTATAACTCAGTCTCAAACCTTTTTGTAAGTTTTTGGAAGGACTGATAATAGTGCAGCAATCTAATTCCTTGTTAGTGACTTAGTCAAGTCATGTAGTACATGGCACTTCTTTGGAGTTTGGTAAAATTCCTTTTTAATATCGGCAAGGTATGCTGTTGTTTTATTTACATCTGAAATGGTTGACTATCAAAAAATTGAAGATTGTTATCTTGAGCCAGTTGGTCAAAATTGGACTAAATGCCAAGAATAAGTTCATTCTTTGGGATATTGATGAAATTAATACTGATTATAATTTGATATAAAGCTAAGTATTGTGGGGGGTTACCTGAGAATATTTTGGTTGTTCACCATGTTTGATGAAAGGTACATCTCTATCATGTCCTGGATGGGCCTCTGATGAATTTTGTAAGAAAGCAAATTTTAAGAAATATACTTGTAAGTTCTTAACCTTACAAAGAAGGAAACCTTGTGTTATGGTTTGTGGGCAGACAGGTAGTCTAGTAAGCCTAGGTGAATAGTCTCTCCAAGTCGAGCCGGATGGTGAACTTATACTCCAGACATTTAGCTAACCAGAACTGTCGTACTTAGTAGGAGGGTATCCTTAGTAGTACGACAGAGTTGGTTAAGTGGGGGTACACACCAAAGCTCAGATGGAAAATAAGGGGGAAAACTTTTCCTTTCAGAGGCATACCAAGACTTGGAGGATAGTTAAATTGAAAAGCAAATTCTGATCTTCTTTTGTATTTACATAAAAGGTTATTAAAATAATGCTTAGATAAATGAAATTGGTGCTTGATGAAAACCTTTCCGCTAGAAAGGTGAAGGTGATGTTAACCTTTGATGAAATTCTCTTGGTAAACTTGTGTTAAAAGTAATCGGTTGCTATATTTAGGGAGAGTATTCACCCTCAAGGTATTTGTTATAACAACTTCTATAATTCTACTATCAAGTTGTTCACAAATGAAACTTTGGACAAAAAAGATGCCGAATTCTTGTAAGCTAGTTAAGCTAAGAGATAGGATTAGCATTAGTCCATGAATGATATCTAAAATGGTAAAACAAATTAAACCGATCAGGAAAGATTGGTGGAAACTATTAACTGCTAGAAAATCTAAATAAATGCCACCTGGGGGGAATTATGAACAAATCCTTCCGAAATTTCCCTTATCTTTTATTGAACAATTGAGAACACTATATTTATGTTAATGCTATGTTTAAATTTAGAATAAGCAATCATCGAGGACGATGATTCTTAAGGGGAGGTGTATGTTACATCCCTCACATTGAGACTGTATGTTTGGTTATGTATTTCAAATGTAATGTCAGTTGCAAATAACTGCTTTCAAGTGATTATGGCGTTGAGAATGCAATAGTCGTTCATTATCATAACTGAAATGTTAACGAAATCTTTATTTTTGCAAGTGAAATTATTGTTCGTGTGAAATTGAAAGAGATCATGATATTTAATTCAAATCCATATTATTTAGCCGTTGAGAACGATCTAACCCTAATCCTTGTCAGTGGATGCAGGATCGTTGACGCCAGGAGAGAAAGAGAAATATCGTCAGGGAGAGGATGTGGTTAATTATGGATCAATTTTATCATCAGTCTAGAATCAGTGTAAGACAGTTGAGTCAACTTCACTACCTTGGCCAAAGGTAAATTAATATAATAATCAATTAAGAAAGTCAATTAAAATATAAATCATTAATCACCTATTAAGGAGATTTCTAATGAGGATTAAAGAGTTAATTAAAATAATAAATATAATGTAAAATATTCATTTATAATATCGTCTTGAAGTTTGAGCGACCAATTTATATATATATATACTTGCAAGCAGTTATTAAATACTAAATTGAAAATAAAAGATATAAATTATTTGCCATCGATTTTTTTTATTGGAAAAACCATTGTTAGATTTAGTTTGGGAAATTAAATGAATTGAGTTTTGTGTCGTCGATGGTTTTGAGGGCGGAATTCGGGGAGCCACCATTTTCGTCATGAGGAACGACCAAGACGGAAGTTGAGCAGACGTGGGGAACTTTTCTTGTTTCATTCGGAAGGCCAAGTCTTGAAATCGGTTTTTGCGAACCTTTCCGCGTTACTCATAATCTTCCATTTCTCTTTATCGAATCCGGGGGTTTGTTTTTTTTTGAAGGGAGCTCAAGATGGTGGTCATTCGAATTTCCGTCCTACTCCCATTCATCAGTGAACTTCTTGGGGTTTTCAATTTTTAGATATATCATTTGGAGTTGGCCACGCTCGGGGTAGAGAGTCTTGTTGTTTCCATTCAATCCTTATTTCAGTGGCGAAAGTTCCCTACCTGATTGCGTCTTCAGCTACGGCAAGGGGTTAGCGAGTTTTTATTGATAGAATTTGGAGGCTAAAGCTTTCAAAATTAGAACAACTCTTCAGGCACGTAAGAATTTACTAGCTCGTTATTTCATTTGAAACCCGTACAGAGCTATTAATATAATCTTCATTTGAAAAGTTCTATCTAATAGAAATTAAGTTCGTCTGAATGCAGTAGAATCAAAATAGATGGAATCCTTTTGTGTGAGCAAGTATCGGTGTAGACCTGTTATATATTCTTCTTTTGAATTTAGGAAGCGATTCATCATCTCCTTTTGTGGGAAACTTGAACTCTGTTTTTCATGAGTAGAAAATTCTTATCACTCTTGTATTGGGTTAAGGTTCTGACTCAGACAGCTGTAACCAGAATTTCATTTTCTAGTGATAACTCGATTCTCTATTTTGAATTTCTATTATTATTAATGACTTAGGGGCTATCGTGAGTTTTGTCCTTTGGTTTAGTTCTGTTACCTTGAATAGTCACTTCCTCTATTTGAGTCTCTTTCATTTGGAAGCAAAATGTAAATAGAAGATACCTTGCCACGAACTGGGACTCATGTTATTCTCAATTAATGCTTCAGAAGCATAAACTAGATTGAGTCTTCATCTTCTTCCTGAGCCCTATTCTTGAAGTGCTCTTGTTCCAATCCGTAAGTTCCATATATTGGAATACTAATCGCTTGAATCTGTGAGTAGCCGGGTCGTCTCTGAGATCTCGTGTGTTCTATCCTCTACCTTTACAAACTACCCCACTCCTTTTAGTTTGATCTAGTTAAAGTACGCCATCCTTTACCGTGATCTTTAACCTGTCATTAAATGATAAGAGTTTGGAAGAGTACTTAGTAAAACAGCTTTTTCTTTCTCTCTCTCTCCTCTAAAATATGGATGCGTAATGGTACTAGCTTAGCCTTTAATAAGAGAAAAGACTCTGAATCTGGGTACAGTTTGAACCTCATCTAAGAGCTTGATCTATTTGGTTTAACTGATTTTTCCCCTTCCTAATTTTGATGCTAGTTTGGTGCTCGTTATTGCTCCCTGAGTCTATTAGGGGATATCTAAGCGAGGCTTGTAATCCTCTTTGCTGAATGAATTTGTTAAAATATGCAAGGAACATGAAGGTTAAGATATAACCACAAATTGATAGGAATTGATAATCAAATCTGACATTGTAATACCAAATTTTGAATCCTTATGGTCGGGTAAGACACCTTAATCTCTCCTCATGAATTGGAGAATAACAGTTAATCATTATTAGAATATGATTATAGGTAGGAGCCATCCTCTGAATGCGAGGAGTAAGAAAATGATTTACCCTTAATAAGAAGAAAGGTGTGGAATATGTTAAGAAACTTTAGTAAGGATAAACATGTTAAGCAAAGGGTGAAGTGGTGACACAAAAGATACTAGAAGATGTCGTACCCGGTAGTGCCGAGACATCGACACAAGAGTGCTGAAACTATTAAAATCGCGGCCAAAGTGCGATGCCGGTGAGGCAATAGTGAGCTGGCATGATCGGATATACTCTGGTGAATGATCATACGGTTGGGAGGAACCCTACGAGAAGAGGATGGAGCCAGCGGTATGGAGTTCATGGACACCGGGCACCGGAGACATGATGATAAATTGATCCATGTTGATTACCCGTGAAAGGCCCGGGTTCGCTTGATTGAAAAACTTCGGAGACGGTAAGGTCTTGGTTGAAGCGGTAAAGCCCATGATGATATTTCTCTTTCCCTCTCAAGTAATGAGATCAACATTTCAGCTTAAATGATGACTCATAATGGAGTTCACCTTCTTACGCTAATTGAGGGTACAAATATAAATGATCATTTGGTACTTTATTGCTTCATTTACTTGTTATTATGTAATAAATGTAATGCTCAAAGCTAGTTTGAATTGAAGGATGGAAATGATTGAATTTCTTTACTTCATTATGTGAAAGTTTATGATGCTAAGCGGTTACTTTTCAAGTCGTTATTTTTACTTGTTGAAATCCTAGTTTGATAGTTATCTGGTTATGTTCTTTCTTGAAACGGTAGGTGAACAGTTAGGTGTTACAATTCAGCTGAAACTGAAAACTTAGAGGTTAGTTGGAGATTATATTGATTCAATTGAAAATATTTTGGAAACCCTAGAATTTAAACAAGTAGTTGAACTTTAGCTGAAAGTTAGGCGCATTTGAATTTTCAAAGTATGAAGCGGTTAGGCTGTTACATATGGTATCGAGCTACGGGGTTGTAAGACACCAGGGCTCCATCATTACCAAACCTAGAAAACTAAAACCTATCACGGGGAAATTATGGTAGACATACTATTATGGCACAAATTTTGTATGGAAATCTTCGTGGGGTGGTAGTTGATGTTTTGTAAATACACCTATCACAGGAAGAGATAGTTGATTGGATACGAAAGCTATCACAGGAAGTGATAGTTATGTTGTAATTGAATCTATCACAGGAAGTGATAGCCATTTTGTAAACAAATCTTGTACTAAGCCTATCACAGGGAGTGATAGCCTTTTTGTAACCATTCTATATTGAAACAGTCTTGTGACGTGATAAAAAAAATAAAAAATAAAATAAAATTTGTAAACAATTTTGTTATGACCATTAAAGGATCTTAAAAGTAATTTAAGATATCAAGTAATTATTAAACCATTCTACCTAAGTTAAGGCAAGGTATGCCTAGGGTACCGAGATTGTGATCGAAACCTAAATAATAGCTTAATTTTGAAATTGTGGACTTAAGGATGGAAAGATCCAGAAGCAATCAACCAGGTGTGAGGGCATCTGAGTGTTGAAAATCCTTGAATTATATCAAGACTCATAGATTAGATGAACTTTGGTCTAACTTCTAGATGGTTCAGAAAGAGCCAAGTGGAATTAACAGATCAAGATTGGACAACATGTTGTTGAATGAAAGATAGTTTATAAAAAAAAAGCATATTAGTGTTTTATCTTTAAAATCCTTTTGTGAAGTTAAGAAGAATGAGTCAGTAACTAAATGGATGTTTAATTACTTCATGAAGAGGAGATACCTCATATTGGTAATTTTGTGAGATCACAAATTAAGTTGTTTCAGGCTATCACTTTCGGTTCTTTATCAGATTGATGAATCAGGAGTTGCAGGATTTGATTTGTTATGATAGGAAGTTGTTGTCATGAGTAGCATGAAATGCAGATATAATAAGACAAGATGATAGACAACTTGAGGTGACAAGTTTGTTATCTACATACATGGTTGCAATGTTACTGGAATGATAAATACTTGTTCGAAGATTATTGATTATATGACAAACAGAGCATTCACTATGTTCCTTAATGAATTACGTATGAACCTTTTGATCAGATCTGAAAATAAATTTACAAACAATCATCGAGAAAGAACTTTGATCTCTATGGCACCTTAAGAAGTATTGGCATATATGGTGCATTATAGTTATCTCGTATATTTACATTACTAGTAGTACTCAGGAACTTCAGATGAAATTGGTTCCTCCTCTTAAGCAGTGATTGTGTTTAGGCCAGTGGCAGTAAATTTTATGGTGCAGATATATTCATTCAAATCTTGGACAAGCATCACTGGAAGAATTCTTGGATAGGTTTGTATGATTGACACTACAAAGACATTTCCTTGTGAACAGAGCTAATGATGACAACAACATGATTAAGGTGATGGTGAGTATCAGCCAGGTCATCTCTTGAAGGCATGAAGTAAAATGGTAAGAGTTATTGTTCAAAACCCTCATTGACCTCTCATCCCATAAGTTTATTGTTCAAAATTCAGTTCATGAACATTTGGTACAAGGGTGTTGGAGCAGTTAAGCAGACAACTTGTGTGAATGTGTAAATTCACAAAACATTTATGTTGATATACCAAGACCTTATGGGATTATGATAAAATCTGTAATTTAGACATGATTAGTTATTGAATCCACCTGAGAGGAAATAAAAGAACAGTGTTATGAGTTAGAAAGAACAGTGTTATGAGTTAGAAAGAATGAAAGTGTTGCAGTTCAATACATAACACAGCTTGTTTTTCCATGAGGTTATTGTAAAACGTATTGGTAACTTCTGACAATGGCATAATGACTCTGATGTCCTTAACTATAGCATCATTGTGAGCGGTATTCTTAGAGATGGCAGCAAAGGGACATACAAAGCCTCAAGAATATGGTACTCTTTAACTGGTGGATACTTGGTACAAATGATATTTGATTAGTTTCTCAGTTTGACCCAAATCACCGTTGATCAATAAGCAGGTATCTTTGACACATGTTATGGGTAGGGACACGTATATCTTGGTTTCTTCATATGTTTCACCACATGGTGTTTTGGTCGAATAGTTGTTAGTTGAAAATTTTAAACTGCAATGTGGAAAGGTTGTTTCACATGGTATCATTGTTGATCATTAAGTAGGTATCTCGGCACATGTTAGGAATAGAAGCACGCATACCAGAATATGTATATGCTTCATATGTTTCACCACACAGTACTGTGGTCGGATAGATGTACTGAGCTCGTTCTTTATTGACAAGGATGGCATTATTGGTTTCTCAAGAGGTGATATGTGGGTCTGAAATGCGAAGAAAATGGTATAGAACCAGGAAATACTTGTTCACTGAGAATCCTGAGAAAAACCAATTGTTGTAATTAAGCACAAGTAAAGATGAAAGTTTTGAGGGACTTATTGTTCGATGTGTTTATAACTCAGTCTCAAACCTTTTTGTAAGTTTTTGGAAGGACTGATAATAGTGCAGCAATCTAATTCCTTGTTAGTGACTTAGTCAAGTCATGTAGTACATGGCACTTCTTTGGAGTTTGGTAAAATTCCTTTTTAATATCGGCAAGGTATGCTGTTGTTTTATTTACATCTGAAATGGTTGACTATCGAAAAATTGAAGATTGTTATCTTGAGCCAGTTGGTCAAAATTGGACTAAATGCCAAGAATAAGTTCATTCTTTGGGATATTGATGAAATTAATACTGATTATAATTTGATATAAAGCTAAGTATTGTGGGGGGTTACCTGAGAATATTTTGGTTGTTCACCATGTTTGATGAAAGGTACATCTCTATCAATATGCGGTGAACTCGATGAATTACAGCCAAGAGAAAAGAAATTTTAAAAATATACTTGTAAGTTCATAACCTGAAAGGAAACATATGTATTTATGGTTTGTGGGCTGACAGGGGTAGTCAAAGTAAGCCCTAGGTGAATGATCTCTCAAAAAGTCGGCGGGATGGTGAACATACTCGGACATTTTAGCTAGCCGGTACTTCATTGCCAGTAGGAACATCCTTAGTAGTGCAGCGAGTTGGTTAAGTGAAATTTTGCACCAAAACTCAGGATGGAAAATAAAGGGAAAACTTTTTCCTTTGAGGAGGGCATACCAAGACTTGGAGGATAGTTAAATTAACAATTAAGTCTTTTGTATTTTGTAAAGGTTATTAAAATGGCGAATAAATTCAGTTGCTTGGTGAAGCCTTTCGCTAGAAGGTGAGGTGATGTTAACAGCATTAAAGGAAATTCTCTTGGTAAGCTTGTGTTAAAAGTAATCGGTTATATTTAGGAAGTATTAGTACCTCAAGGTATTTGTTATAACAGCTATAATTCTACTATCAAGTTGTTCACAAATGAAACTTTGGACAAAAAGATTAAATTCTTGTAGCTGGTTGGCTAAGAAGTAGGATTGAGTAGTCCATGAATGATATCTAAAATGTGGTGGCGGGTAGGAGGAAGATTTGGTGGAAACTAATGGCATAGAAAGTCACAAATAAAGTACTTACTGGGGGGGAATTATGAACAAATCCTTCCGAAATTTCCCTTATCTTTTATTGAACAATTGAGAACACTATATTTATGTTAATGCTATGTTTAAATTTAGAATAAGCAATCATCGAGGACGATGATTCTTAAGGGGAGGTGTATGTTACATCCCTCACATTGAGACTGTATGTTTGGTTATGTATTTCAAATGTAATGTCAGTTGCAAATAACTGCTTTCAAGTGATTATGGCGTTGAGAATGCAATAGTCGTTCATTATCATAACTGAAATGTTAACGCACTCTTTATTTTTGCAAGTGAAATTATTGTTCGTGTGAAATTGAAAGAGATCATGATATTTAATTCAAATCCATATTATTTAGCCGTTGAGAACGATCTAACCCTAATCCTTGTCAGTGGATGCAGGATCGTTGACGCCAAGAGAGAAAGAGAAATATCGTCAGGGAGAGGATGTGGTTAATTATGGATCAATTTTATCATCAGTCTAGAGTCAGTGTAAGACAGTTGAGTCAACTTCACTACCTTGGCCAAAAGTAAATTAATATAATAATCAATTAAGAAAGTCAATTAAAATATAAATCATTAATCACCTATTAAGGAGATTTCTAATGGGGATTAAAGAGTTAATTAAAATAATAAATATAATTTAAAATATTCATTAATAATATCCTCTTGGAGATTGAGCGACCAATTCATATATATATATATTCTTGCAAGAGGTTATTAAATATTAATTAATAATAAAAGATAAAAATCAATGCCATCGATTTGAAATTTAAAACCATCAAGTGACTTGTCTTCAAAAAAGGGAATGAATGGAATGGAATCAAACTTGTGTTAGCAACATCTCTCTTGTGTGAAACACCCAAGATTGGGGCAGATGAAAAATTCTTGGAACCGCCAGGGTGACAGAGCTACCGGAAGGAAATAAAATCGATTTCCAGTCTTTATGTTAGGGCGGCCAGTTTTTCTCGTTTTTCTCTAGTAGTCGGTCGAGTATTCTCCTGGCTTCACTCGAGTCCTCTGTAGCTATATTGAATTAGTTCCTTTTTGGGATTTGTTTTTCACTCAGATTTTAATACTCCTCAACCAGATGCTTTATGGAGAAGTTCCAACCATAATCTTTTTCAGTGATCAAGTTTTCCAAATTCACCTTCGGCAGTCAACAGTTTATCTAAGTGCGTGATCTTTTTTTGAGCCAGACTCTGGAAAATTTGAAATCGCCTCTCTTAGTGACATCCCGAGTCATCCTTGGACAAGCCGTAGGAGGCCATTGTGCAGACGACTGGTGGAGAATGGTTCTCAACATTCGCTAAGTTCCAGACCCATAACCAGGCACGTAAGAATTTACTAGCTTGATATTTCATTTGGAACCTGTACGGTGCTATTAATATAAGCTTCAATTGAAAGTTCTATCTAATAGAAATTAAGTTCGTCTGAATGCAGTAGAATCAAAATAGATGGAATCCTTTTGTGTGAGCAAGTATCGGTGTGGACCTGTTTTTATTCTTCTTTGAATTTAGGAAGCGATTCATCATCTCCTTTTGTGGAAACTAGAACTCTGTTTTCATGAGTAGAAAATTCTTATCACTCTTGTATAGGGTTAAGGATTCCGACTCAGACAGCTGTAACCAGAATTTCATTTTCTAGTGATAACTCGTTTCTCTATTTTGAATTTCTATTATTTTTGATGCCTTAGGGGCTATCATGAGCTTTGTTCCTTGGTTTAATTCTGTTACCTTGAATAGTCACTTCCCCTATCTGAGCCTCTTAGATTTGGAAGCAAAATGTAAATAGAAGACACCTTGCCTCGAGCTGGAACTCATATTATTCTCAATTAATGCTTCAGAAGTATAAACTAGATTGAGTCTTCATCTTCTTCCTGAACCCTATTCTTTAAGTGCTCTTGTTCCAATCCGTAAGTTCCATATATTGGAATGCTAATCGCTTGAATCTGTGAGTAGCCGGGTCCTTTTGGAAATCTCGTGAGTTCTATCCTCTACCTTTACAAACTACCCCACTTCTTTTAGTTTGATCTGGTTAAAGTATGCCACCTTATACTGTGATCTTTAATCTATCATTAAATGATAAGAGTTTGGAAGAGTACTTAGCAAACCAGCTTTATCTTTCTCTCTCTCTCCTCTAAAATATGGATGCGTAATGGTACTAGCTTAGCCTTAAATAAGAGAAAAGACTCTAAATTTGGGTACAGTTTGAACCTCATCTAAGAGCTTGATCTATTTGGTTTAACTGACTTTTCCCCTTCCTTATTTTGATGCTAGTTTGGTGCTTGTTATTGCTCCCTGAGTCTATTAGGGGATATCTAAGCGAGGCTTGTAATCCTCTTTGCTGAATGAATTTGTTAAAATATGCAAGGAACATGAAGGTTAAGATATAACCACAAATTGATAGGAATTGATAATCAGATCTGACATTGTGATACTAAATTTTGAATCCTTATGGTCGGGTAAGACACCTTAATCTCTCCTCATGAATTTGAGAATAGCACTTAATCATTATTAGAGGGAATATGTTATGAGTGGAGTATCCTCCTGGCGTAAGAATAAGAAAACAGTTACCCTTAATAAGAAGAAAGATTATTGGAATATGTTAATGAGATTTAAAAACTTTAATTAAGGATTATCATGTTGAGCAAGGGTGAGAGTGCTGACAGCACAAAAGTGCTAGAGATGTTGGCACAGTAGTGCCAGAGACATCGGCACAGGAGTGCCAGAAAACTATTAAAATCCTTGGCCAAGGTACGATGCCAGTTAGGCAATAGTCAGCTATCATGATCCAGATATACTCTGGTCAGAATGATCCTTCTGGTTAGGAGGAACCTATAGAAGAGGGATCGAACAGCAGTATAGGTTCATGGACACCAGGCTCAGAGACATGATGATAAATTGATCCATGTTGATTACCCTCGTGAAGGGCGGGTTCTTCAGATGAAGAAACTCGGGAGACCAGTAGGTCTTGGTTCGGTAAAACCCTTGATGATATTCTCTTTCCTCATGTAATGAAAGATCAACATTTCAGCTTAAATGATGACTCGCAATGGTTTACCCCTCCTGCTAATTCAGGTACAAATAAATGAACATTTAGGTACATTTATTGCTTCATTCGCATTTGTGTAATAAATGTAATGCTCAAGCTAGTTTGAATGGAAAAGATAGACAGTTAATTTCTTTACTTCATTATGCATGAAAGTTTATGATGCCCTAGCGGTTACTTTTCAAGTCGTTATTTTTACTTGTTGAAACCCTAGTTTGATAGTTATTGGGTTATGTTCTTTCGTGAAACGGTAGGTGAACAGTTAGGTGTTACAATTCAGCTGAAACTGAAAACTTAGAGGTTAGTTGGAGATTATATTGATTCAATTGAAAATATTTTGGAAACCCTAGAATTTAAACAATTAGTTGAACTTTAGCTGAAATTCAGCTGCCAGCTGAATTTTTCAAACTGTAAACTGGTTAGGCTATTGCATATGGTATGTCCGAGCTACCGGGTTAAACTAGACCTCGGGCTCATCATGCAAACCTAGAAAACTAAAAGCCTATCACAGGAAGTGGTAGACATACTATTGTAACAAATTTTGTAAATAAATCTATTGTGGGGAGTGGTAGTTGATGTTTTGTAAATACACCTATCACAGGAAGTGATAGTTGATTGGATACGAAAGCTATCACAGGAAGTGATAGTTATGTTGTAATTGAATCTATCACAGGAAGTGATAGCCATTTTGTAAACAAATCTTGTACTAAGCCTATCACAGGAAGTGATAGCCTTTTTGTAACCATTCTATATTGAAACAGTCTTGTGACGTGATAAAAATATAAATAAAAATTTGTAAACAATTTTGTTATGACCATTAAAGGCTCTTAAAAGTAATTTAAGATATCAAGTAGTTATTAAACCATTCTACCTAAGTTAAGGCAAGGTATGCCTAGGGTACCGAGATTGTGATCGGGACCTAAATAATAACTTCATTTTGAAATTGTGGACTTAAGGATGGAAAGATCCAAAAGCAATCAACCAGGTGTGAGGGCATCTGAGTGTTGAAAATCCTTGAATTATATCAAGACTCATAGATTAGATGAACTTTGGTCTAACCTCTGGATGGTTCAGAAAGAGCCAAGTGGAATTAACAGATCAAGATTGGACAACATGTTGTTGAATGAAAGATAGTTTATAAAAAAAGGCATATTAGTGTTTTATCTTTAAAATCCTTTTGTGGAGTTAAGAAGAATGAGTCAGTAACTAAATGGATGTTTAATTACTTCATGAATCACAAATTAAGTTGTTTCAGGCTATCACTTTTGGTTCTCCATCAGACTGATGAATTAGGAGTTACAGAATTTGATTTGTTATGACAAGAAGCTGTTGTCATAAGCAACATGTAATTCAGATATTAAATGATAAATGTTGAGCAACTTTAGAGGACAAGTTTGTTGTCTGCATACATAGTCCGCAATGTTATTGGAATGATGAAATACCTGTTAGAAGTTATTGACTATGGGGTGACATAAGTCAAACAGAGCATACACTATGTCCCTAATGAGATACGTATGAACTTTTTGATCAGATCTCAAAATAAATTTACAAACAATCATCGAGAAAGAACTTTGATCTCTATGGTACCTTAAGAAGTATTGGCATATATAGTGCATTATAGTTATCTTGTACATTTATTTTGCTAGTAGTACTCAGGAATTTCAGATGAAGTTGGTTCATCCTCTTAGCAATGACTGTGTTTAGGCCAGTGGTAGTAAATTGCAGGGTGCAGGTATATTCATACAATCTTGGTCAAGCATCACTTCTAGAAGAACACTTGGACATGATTTCTATGATTAACATTACAAAGACATTTCTTTATGAGCAATGTTATTAGAATAAAATAACATGATTGGTGATGGTGAGAATTATTAGTTAGATCATCTTTTTGAAGGCACAAATTAAAATGATAAGAGTTTATTGTTCCAAACCCTCACTGACCTCTTATCACATAAGTTATTGCTCCAAATTTAGTTTCATAATAAATTTTGTGGTGATAGAGTGGTTAAAGCAGACAACTTGTGTGAATGTTTAGATTCACAAAACATTTCTATTGATATACCAAAGTCTATATGTGATTCTGATAGAATTTGTAATTCAGACATGCTTAGTTACTAGCCAACTACCACAAGGAAGAAATAGAAAGAATGGTGTTAAGAGTCAATAGAGTGAGTGTTGTAGATCAACACATGATACAAAACTTGTTATTTCAGATCCTCTTGGTAATTCTTGACAATGGCATAATGACTCTGATATCTTAGCTATAGCATCTATGCTAGTGGAAATTTTAGTGATGGCAGCAAAGGGATATACAAATCCATAGGTATATGGTACTCCTTATCCGGAGGATACTTGATACAGAGGATATTTGATTGGTTTCTCAGTTTGACCCAAATCACCGTTGATCAATAAGCAGGTATCTTTGACACATGTTATTGGTAGGGACACGTATATCTTGGTTTCTTTATATGTTTCACCGCATGGTGTTTTGAATTGAATGGTTATTTAGTTGAAAATTTTAGCTACGAAATGTGGAAGGTTGTTTCACATGGGCCATCATTGTTGATCAAGTAGGTATCTGCGGCACATGTTAGGAACAGAAGCACGCATACCTGAATATGTATATACTACATATGTTTCACCATGCAGTACTTTGGTTGGATAGATGTACTGAGCTCATTTTTTTTTTGGGAAAAACATTTCATACCCTGGTTGACAAGGATGGCATTATTGTTTTCTCAAGAGGTGGTATATGGGCATGAAATCACGAAGAAAATGGTATAGAACCAGGGAACACTTGTTCACTGATATTCACGAGAAAACCAACTGCTGTAATTAAGTATAAAAAAAAAAGATGGAAGATTTGAGGAACTTATTGTTTGATGCATTGGTAGCACAGTCTCTAACTTGATGTAAGTTTTTGGAAGGATTGATAGCAGCGCAACAATCTACTCTTTTGTTAGTAACTTAGTCGAGTCACGTAGTGCATAAGGGATGTTCCTCTAGATTATGGTACTTCTTTGGAGTTTGGTTAAAAATTCCTTTTTAATATTGGCAAGGAATGCTGTTGTTTATTTACATCTAAAAATGGTTGACTATCGAAAAGAATTGAAGATTGTTATCTTGAGCCAGTTGGTCAAAATTGGACTAAAATGCCAAGAATAAGTTCATTCTTTGGGATATTGATGAAATTAATACTGATTATAATTTGATATAAAACTAAGTATTGTGGGGGGGTTACCTGAGAATATTTTGGTTGTTCACCATGTTTGATGAAAGGTACATCTCTATCATGTCCTGGATGGGCCTCTGATGAATTTTGTAAGAAAGAAAATTTTAAGAAATATACTTGTAAGTTCTTAACCTTACAAAGAAGGAAACCTTGTGTTATGGTTTGTGGGCAGACAGGTAGTCTAGTAAGCCTAGGTGAATAGTCTCTCCAAGTCGAGCTGGATGGTGAACTTATACTCCAGACATTTAGCTAACCAGAATTGTCGTACTTAGTAGGAGGGTATCCTTAGTAGTGCGACAGAGTTGGTTAAGTGGGCGTACACACCAGAGTTCAGATGGAAAATCAAGGGAGGAAACTTTTCCTTTTAGAGGCATGCCAAGACTTGGAGGATAGTTAATTGAAAAGTGAATTCTGATCTTTCTTTTGTATTTACATAAAAGGTTATTAAAATAATGCTTAGATAAATGAAATTGGTGCTTGATGAAAACCTTTCCGCTAGAAAAGTGAAGGTGATGTTAACCTTTGGTGAAATTCTCTTGGTAATCTTGTGTTAAAAGTAATTGGTTGCTATATTTAGGGAGAGTATTTTCCCTCAAGGTATTTGTTATAACAACTTCTATAATTCTACTATCAAGTTGTTCACAAATGAAACTTTGGACAGAAAAGATGCCAAATTCTTGTAAGCTAGGTAAGCTAAGAGATAGGATTAGCATTAGTCCATGAATGATATCTAAAATGGTAAAACAAATTAAACCGATTAGGAAAGATAGGTGGAAACTATTAACTGATAGAAAATCTAAATAATGCCACTTGGGGAAAATTATGAACAAATCCTTCAGATATTTCCCTTATCTTTTGTTAAACAATTGAGAACACTTTATTTAGGTTATGTTCAAATTTAGTATAAGCAATCATCGAGGACGATGATTCTTAAGGGGAGGTGTATGTTACATCCCTCACATTGAGACTGTATGTTTGGTTATGTATTTCAAATGTAATGTTAGTTGCAAATAACTGCTTTCAAGTGATTATGATGTTGAGAATGCAATAGTCGTTCTTTTATCGTAATTGAAATGTTAACGAACTCTTTATTTTGCAAGTGAAATTATTGTTCGTGTGAAATTGAAAGAGATCATGATATTTAATTCAAATCCATATTATTTAGCCGTTGAGAACGATCTAACCCTAATCCTTGTCAGTGGATGCAGGATCGTTGACGCCAGGAGAGAAAGAGAAATATCGTCAGGGAGAGGATGTGGTTAATTATGGATCAATTTTATCATCAGTCTAGAGTCAGTGTAAGACAGTTGAGTCAACTTCACTACCTTGGCCAAAGGTAAATTAATATAATAATCAATTAAGAAAGTCAATTAAAATATAAATCATTAATCACCTATTAAGGAGATTTCTAATGGGGATTAAAGAGTTAATTAAAATAATAAATATAATTTAAAATATTCATTAATAATATCCTCTTGGAGATTGAGCGACCAATTCATATATATATATTCTTGCAAGAGGTTATTAAATATTAATTAATAATAAAAGATAAAAATCAATGCCATCGATTTGAAATTTAAAACCATCGAGTGACTTGTCTTCAAAAAAAGGAATGAATGGAATGGAATCAAACTTGCGTTAGCAACATCTCTCTTGTGTGAAACGCCCAAGATTGGGGCAGATGAAAAATTCTTGGAACCGCCAGGGTGACAGAGCTACCGGAAGGAAATAAAATCGATTTCCAGTCTTTATGTTAGGGCGGCCAGTTTTCCTCGTTTTTCTCTAGTAGTCGGTCGAGTATTCTCTTGGCTTCACTCGAGTCCTCTGTAGCTATATTGAATTAGTTCCTTTTTGGGATTTGTTTTTCACTCGGATTTTAATACTCCTCAACCAGATGCTTTATGGAGAAGTTCCAACCATAATCTTTTTCAGTGATCAAGTTTTCCAAATTCACCTTCGGCAGTCAACAGTTTATCTAAGTGCGTGATCTTCTTTTGAGCCAGACTCTGGAAAATTTGAAATCGCCTCTCTTTAGTGACATCCCGAGTCATCCTTGGACAAGCCGTAGGAGGCCATTGTGCAGACGACTGGTGGAGAATGGTTCTCAACATTCGCTAAGTTCCAGACCCATAACCAGGCACGTAAGAATTTACTAGCTTGATATTTCATTTGGAACCTGTACGGTGCTATTAATATAAGCTTCAATTGAAAGTTCTATCTAATAGAAATTAAGTTCGTCTGAATGCAGTAGAATCAAAATAGATGGAATCCTTTTGTGTGAGCAAGTATCGGTGTGGACCTGTTTTTATTCTTCTTTGAATTTAGGAAGCGATTCATCATCTCCTTTTGTGGAAACTAGAACTCTGTTTTCATGAGTAGAAAATTCTTATCACTCTTGTATAGGGTTAAGGATTCCGACTCAGACAGCTGTAACCAGAATTTCATTTTCTAGTGATAACTCGTTTCTCTATTTTGAATTTCTATTATTTTTGATGCCTTAGGGGCTATCATGAGCTTTGTTCCTTGGTTTAATTCTGTTACCTTGAATAGTCACTTCCCCTATCTGAGCCTCTTAGATTTGGAAGCAAAATGTAAATAGAAGACACCTTGCCTCGAGCTGGAACTCATATTATTCTCAATTAATGCTTCAGAAGTATAAACTAGATTGAGTCTTCATCTTCTTCCTGAACCCTATTCTTTAAGTGCTCTTGTTCCAATCCGTAAGTTCCATATATTGGAATGCTAATCGCTTGAATCTGTGAGTAGCCGGGTCCTTTCGGAAATCTCGTGAGTTCTATCCTCTACCTTTACAAACTACCCCACTTCTTTTAGTTTGATCTGGTTAAAGTATGCCACCTTATACCGTGATCTTTAATCTGTCATTAAATGATAAGAGTTTGGAAGAGTACTTAGCAAACCAGCTTTTTCTTTCTCTCTCTCTCCTCTAAAATATGGATGCGTAATGGTACTAGCTTAGCCTTAAATAAGAGAAAAGACTCTGAATCTGGGTACAGTTTGAACCTCATCTAAGAGCTTGATCTATTTGGTTTAACTGACTTTTCCCCTTCCTTATTTTGATGCTAGTTTGGTGCTCGTTATTGCTCCCTGAGTCTATTAGGGGATATCTAAGCGAGGCTTGTAATCCTCTTTGCTGAATGAATTTGTTAAAATATGCAAGGAACATGAAGGTTAAGATATAACCACAAATTGATAGGAATTGATAATCAGATCTGACATTGTGATACTAAATTTTGAATCCTTATGGTCGGGTAAGACACCTTAATCTCTCCTCATGAATTTGAGAATAGCAGTTAATCATTATTAGAGGGAATATGTTATGAGTGGAGTATCCTCCTGGCACAAGAATAAGAAAACAGTTACCCTTAATAAGAAGAAAGATTATTGGAATATGTTAATGAGATTTAAAAACTTTAATTAAGGATTATCATGTTGAGCAAGGGTGAGAGTGCTGACAGCACAAAAGTGCTAGAGATGTCGGCACAGTAGTGCCAGAGACATCGGCACAGGAGTGCCAAAAAACTATTAAAATCCTTGGCCAAGGTACGATGCCAGTTAGGCAATAGTCAGCTATCATGATCCAGATATACTCTGGTCAGAATGATCCTTCTGGTTAGGAGGAACCTACAGAAGAGGGATCGACCAGCAGTATAGGTTCATGGACACCAGGCTCAGAGACATGATGATAAATTGATCCATGTTGATTACCCTCGTGAAGGGCGGGTTCTTCAGATGAAGAAACTCGGGAGACCAGCAGGTCTTGGTTGGGCGGTAAAGCCCTTGATGATATTTCTCTTTCCTCATGTAATGAAGATCAACATTTCAGCTTAAATGATGACTCATAATGGGTTACCCCCTCCTGCTAATTCAGGTACAAATAAATGAACATTTGAGTACATTATTGCTTCATTTACTGTTGTGTAATAAATGTAATGCTCAAGCTAGTTTGAATGGAAAAGATAGACAGTTAATTTCTTTACTTCATTATGCATGAAAGTTTATGATGCCCTAGCGGTTACTTTTCAAGTCGTTATTTTTACTTGTTGAAACCCTAGTTTGATAGTTATTGGGTTATGTTCTTTCGTGAAACGGTAGGTGAACAGTTAGGTGTTACAATTCAGCTGAAACTGAAAACTTAGAGGTTAGTTGGAGATTATATTGATTCAATTGAAAATATTTTGGAAACCCTAGAATTTAAACAATTAGTTGAACTTTAGCTGAAATTCAGCTGCCAGCTGAATTTTTCAAACTGTAAACTGGTTAGGCTATTACATATGGTATCGAGCTACCGAGGTTGAAGCCGAACCTCGGGCTCATCATGCAAACCTAGAAAACTAAAAGCCTATCACAGGAAGTGGTAGACATACTATTGTAACAAATTTTGTAAATAAATCTATTGTGGGGAGTGGTAGTTGATGTTTTGTAAATACACCTATCACAGGAAGTGATAGTTGATTGGATACGAAAGCTATCACAGGAAGTGATAGTTATGTTGTAATTGAATCTATCACAGGAAGTGATAGCCATTTTGTAAACAAATCTTGTACTAAGCCTATCACAGGAAGTGATAGCCTTTTTGTAACCATTCTATATTGAAACAGTCTTGTGACGTGATAAAAATATAAATAAAAATTTGTAAACAATTTTGTTATGACCATTAAAGGCTCTTAAAAGTAATTTAAGATATCAAGTAGTTATTAAACCATTCTACCTAAGTTAAGGCAAGGTATGCCTAGGGTACCGAGATTGTGATCGGGACCTAAATAATAACTTCATTTTGAAATTGTGGACTTAAGGATGGAAAGATCCAAAAGCAATCAACCAGGTGTGAGGGCATCTGAGTGTTGAAAATCCTTGAATTATATCAAGACTCATAGATTAGATGAACTTTGGTCTAACCTCTGGATGGTTCAGAAAGAGCCAAGTGGAATTAACAGATCAAGATTGGACAACATGTTGTTGAATGAAAGATAGTTTATAAAAAAAGGCATATTAGTGTTTTATCTTTAAAATCCTTTTGTGGAGTTAAGAAGAATGAGTCAGTAACTAAATGGATGTTTAATTACTTCATGAATCACAAATTAAGTTGTTTCAGGCTATCACTTTTGGTTCTCCATCAGACTGATGAATTAGGAGTTACAGAATTTGATTTGTTATGACAAGAAGCTGTTGTCATAAGCAACATGTAATTCAGATATTAAATGATAAATGTTGAGCAACTTTAGAGGACAAGTTTGTTGTCTGCATACATAGTCCGCAATGTTATTGGAATGATGAAATACCTGTTAGAAGTTATTGACTATGGGGTGACATAAGTCAAACAGAGCATACACTATGTCCCTAATGAGATACGTATGAACTTTTTGATCAGATCTCAAAATAAATTTACAAACAATCATCGAGAAAGAACTTTGATCTCTATGGTACCTTAAGAAGTATTGGCATATATAGTGCATTATAGTTATCTTGTACATTTATTTTGCTAGTAGTACTCAGGAATTTCAGATGAAGTTGGTTCATCCTCTTAGCAATGACTGTGTTTAGGCCAGTGGTAGTAAATTGCAGGGTGCAGGTATATTCATACAATCTTGGTCAAGCATCACTAGAAGAACACTTGGACATGATTTCTATGATTAGCATTACAAAGACATTTCTTTATGAACAATGTTAATGGAAACAACAATAACATGATTAAGGTGATGGTGAGTATTAGTTAGATCATCTTTTGAAGGCACAAATTTAAAATGATAAGAGTTTATTGTTCAAACCCTCACTGACCTCTCATCACATAAGTTATTGCTCAAGTTTAGTTCATAATAAGTACAATGGTGATGAGGTGATTCAAGCGGACAACTTGTGTGAATATTAGATTCACATGATGATTCTGTTGATATACCAAGCCTATATGTGATTCTGATAAAACTGTAATCAGACATGCTTAGTTACTATTAACTACCTGAGAAGAAATAGAAGAATGGTGTTAAGAGTCAATAAGAATGAGTGTTGTAGTTCAACACATGATACAAAGCTTGTTATTTCAGATCCTCTTGGTAATTCTTGACAATGGCATAATGACTCTGATATCTTAGCTATAGCATCTATGCTAGTGGAAATTTTAGTGATGGCAGCAAAGGGATATACAAATCCATAGGTATATGGTACTCCTTATCCGGAGGATACTTGATACAGAGGATATTTGATTGGTTTCTCAGTTTGACCCAAATCACCGTTGATCAATAAGCAGGTATCTTTGACACATGTTATTGGTAGGGACACGTATATCTTGGTTTCTTCATATGTTTCACCGCATGGTGTTTTGGTCGAATAGTTGTTAGTTGAAAATTTTAAACTGCAATGTGGAAAGGTTGTTTCACATGGTATCTTTGTTGATCATTAAGTAGGTATCTCGGCACATGTTAGGAACAGAAGCACGCATACCTGAATATGTATATGCTACATATGTGTCACCACACAGTACTGTGGTCGGATAGATGTACTGAGCTCATTCTTTATTGACAAGGATGGCATTATTGTTTTCACAAGAGGTGATATGTGGGCATGAAATGTGAAGAAAATAGTATAGAACCAGGAAATACTTGTTCCCTGAGAATCGTGTGAAAAACCAATTGTTGTAATTAAGCACAAGTAAAGATGAAAGTTTTGAGGGACTTATTGTTCGATGTGTTTACAACTCAGTCTCAAACCTTTTGTAAGTTTTTGGAAGGATTGATAATAGTGCAGCAATCTAATTCCTTGTTAGTGACTTAGTCAAGTCATGTAGTACATGGCACTTCTTTGGAGCTTGGTAAAATTCCTTTTTAATATTGGCAAGGTATGCTGTTGTTTTATTTACATCTGAAATGGTTGACTATCAAAAATTGAAGATTGTTATCTTGAGCCAGTTGGTCAAAATTGGACTAAAATGCCAAGAATAAGTTCATTCTTTGGGATATTGATGAAATTAATACTGATTATAATTTGATATAAAACTAAGTATTGTGGGGGGGTTACCTGAGAATATTTTGGTTGTTCACCATGTTTGATGAAAGGTACATCTCTATCATGTCCTGGATGGGCCTCTGATGAATTTTGTAAGAAAGAAAATTTTAAGAAATATACTTGTAAGTTCTTAACCTTACAAAGAAGGAAACCTTGTGTTATGGTTTGTGGGCAGACAGGTAGTCTAGTAAGCCTAGGTGAATAGTCTCTCCAAGTCGAGCTGGATGGTGAACTTATACTCCAGACATTTAGCTAACCAGAATTGTCGTACTTAGTAGGAGGGTATCCTTAGTAGTGCGACAGAGTTGGTTAAGTGGGCGTACACACCAGAGTTCAGATGGAAAATCAAGGGAGGAAACTTTTCCTTTTAGAGGCATGCCAAGACTTGGAGGATAGTTAATTGAAAAGTGAATTCTGATCTTTCTTTTGTATTTACATAAAAGGTTATTAAAATAATGCTTAGATAAATGAAATTGGTGCTTGATGAAAACCTTTCCGCTAGAAAAGTGAAGGTGATGTTAACCTTTGGTGAAATTCTCTTGGTAATCTTGTGTTAAAAGTAATTGGTTGCTATATTTAGGGAGAGTATTTTCCCTCAAGGTATTTGTTATAACAACTTCTATAATTCTACTATCAAGTTGTTCACAAATGAAACTTTGGACAGAAAAGATGCCAAATTCTTGTAAGCTAGGTAAGCTAAGAGATAGGATTAGCATTAGTCCATGAATGATATCTAAAATGGTAAAACAAATTAAACCGATTAGGAAAGATAGGTGGAAACTATTAACTGATAGAAAATCTAAATAATGCCACTTGGGGAAAATTATGAACAAATCCTTCAGATATTTCCCTTATCTTTTGTTAAACAATTGAGAACACTTTATTTAGGTTATGTTCAAATTTAGTATAAGCAATCATCGAGGACGATGATTCTTAAGGGGAGGTGTATGTTACATCCCTCACATTGAGACTGTATGTTTGGTTATGTATTTCAAATGTAATGTTAGTTGCAAATAACTGCTTTCAAGTGATTATGATGTCGAGAATGCAATAGTCGTTCATTATCATAACTGAAATGTTAACGAACTCTTTATTTTTGCAAGTGAAATTATTGTTCGTGTGAAATTGAAAGAGATCATGACATTTAATTCAAATCCATATTATTTAGCCGTTGAGAACGATCTAACCCTAATCCTTGTCAGTGGATGCAGGATCGTTGACGCCAGGAGAGAAAGAGAAATATCGTCAGGGAGAGGATGTGGTTAATTATGGATCAATTTTATCATCAGTCTAGAATCAGTGTAAGACAGTTGAGTCAACTTCACTACCTTGGCCAAAGGTAAATTAATATAATAATCAATTAAGAAAGTCAATTAAAATATAAATCATTAATCACCTATTAAGGAGATTTCTAATGAGGATTAAAGAGTTAATTAAAATAATAAATATAATGTAAAATATTCATTTATAATATCGTCTTGAAGTTTGAGCGACCAATTTATATATATATATACTTGCAAGCAGTTATTAAATACTAAATTGAAAATAAAAGATATAAATTATTTGCCATCGATTTGATTTAAAACCATGGAACGACTTGTCTTCAAAAAGGGAATAGATGGAATGGAATCAAACTTAGATTAGCAACATCTCTCTTATTAGTAGAAGCATGAATTGGGGCAGCTGAAAAATTCTTGGAACGGCGAGGTGTGAGCCCTGGGAAGGAAATAAAATGGATTTCCATTCTTTATGTTAACTACGGGCGGTTTTCCTCATTTTTCTCTAGTAGTCAGTCGAGTATTTTCCTATGGCTTCACTCGAGTCCTCTGTAGCTATATTGAATTAGTTCCTTTTAGGATTTTTTTTTCACTCAGATTTTAATACTCCTCAACCAGATGCTTTATGGAGAAGTTCCAACCATAATATTTTTTAGTGATCAAGTTTCCAAATTCACCTTCGGTAGTCAACAATTTATCTAAGTGTGTGATCTTCTTTTGAGCTAGACTCTGTGGAAAATTTGAAATCGCCTCTCTTTTAGCGACATCCTGAGTAATCCTTGGACAAGCCATAGGAGGCCATTGAGCAGACCACTAGTAGAGAATGGTTCTCAACATTTGTTAAGTTTCGGACTCATAGCCAGGCACGTAAGAATTTACTAGCTTGTTATTTCATTTGGAACCCATACAATACTATTAATATAAGCTTCAATTGAAAAGTTCTATCTAATAGAAATTAAGTTCATTTGAATGCAGTAGAATCAAAATAGATGGAATCCTTTTGTGTGAGCAAGTATCAGTGTAGACCTGTTTATTTTCTTCTTTTGAATTTAGGAAGCAATTCATCATCTCCTTTTGTGGGAAATTAGAACTCTGTTTTCATGAGTAGAAAATTCTTATCACTCTTGTATTGGGTTAAGGTTCTGACTCAGACAACTATAACTAGAATTTCATTTTCTAGTGATAATTTGTTACTCTATTTTGAATTTCAATTATTACTGATGCCTTAGGGTCTATCGTGAGCTTTGTCCTTTGGTTTATTTCAGTTACCTTGAATAGTCACTTCCTCTATCTGAATCTCTTAGATTTGGAAGCAAAATGTAAATAGAAGATACCTTGCCACAAACTGGAACTCATGTTATTCTCAATTAATGATTCAAAAGTATAAACTAGATTGAGTCTTCATCTTCTTCCTGAACCCTATTCTATAAGTGCTCTTGTTCCAATCCGTAAGTTCCATATATTGGAATTCTAATCACTTGAATTTGTGAGTAGCCAGGTCCTCTCATAAATCTTGTGTGTTCTATCCTCTACCTTTACATACTACCCCACTTCTTTTAGTTTGATCTGGTTAAAGTATGCCACCTTATACCATGATCTTTAATATGTCATTAAATGATAAGAGTTTGGAAGAGTACTTAGCAAACTAGCTTTTTCACTCTCTCTCCTTCTCTAAAATATGGATGCGTAATGGTACTAGCTTAGCCTTAAATAAGAGAAAAGACTCAGAATCTTGGTACAGTTTGAACCTCATCTAAGAGCTTGATCTATTTGGTTAAATTGGTTTTCCCCTTCCTCATTTTGATGCTAGTTTGGTGCTCATTATTGCTCCCTAAGTCTATTAGGGGTTATATAAGTGAGGCTTGTAATCCTTTTTACTAAATGAATTTGTAAAAATATGTAAGGAACATGAAGGTTAAGATATAACTCCAAATTGAGAAGAAATGATAATCAAATCTGGCATTGTAATACCAAACTCTAAATCCTTATGGTCAGGTAAAACACCTTAATCTCTCCTCATGAATTTGAGAATAGTAGTTAATCATTATTAGAGGGAATATGTTATGAGTGGAGTATCCTCCTGGTGCGAGGAATAAGAAAATAGTTACCCTTAATAAGAAGAAGGATTATTGGAATATGTTAATGATATTTAAAAACTTTAATCAAGGATTATCATGTTGAGCAAGGGTGAGAGTGTTGACAGCACAAAAGTACTAGAGATGTCGGCACAGTAGTGCTAGAGACATCGGCATAGGAGTTCCAGAAACTATAAAAATCCTTGGCCAAGGTACGATACCAGTTAGGCAATAGTCAGCTATCATGATCTAGATATACTTTTGGTCAGAATGATCCATCTGGGTAGGAGGTACCTATAGAGAAGGGATCAACCAGTGGTATAGGTTCATGACACCAGGCTCGAAGGCATGATGATAATTGATCCTTGTTGATTACCCTTGTGAAGGGCTGGGTTCTTTAGTTGAAGACACTCAGGGGACCAATTGGTCTTGGTTGGGCAGTAAAGCCCTTGGGATATTTCTCTTTCCTCAATTAATGATGATCAACATTTCAGCTTAGTGATTTCTTCATAATGGGTTACTTCCGCTAATTCAGGTACAAATAAATGTTCATTTGAGTACTTTATTACTACATTTTTTTTTTATGTCATTAATGTATTGCTCAAAGCTAGTTTGAATGGAAAAGTTAAATAGTTATTTTCTTTACTTCGTTATGAATGAAAGTTAATTAATGATTCCTTAGCAATTACTCTTTAGTTCGTTATTTTATGATTGATGAAACCCTATTTTGACAGTTATCTAGTTATGTTCTTTAGATGAAAGCAGTGCGATTGAACAGTTAAGGTGGTACAATTAGTGGCCCGAAAACTTTAGGAGTTGGTTGGAATTATATTGATTCAGTGAAAATATTTTGGAAACCTAGAATTTTAAACAATTAGTTGAACTGGCTGAAATTGGTACTTGACTGAATTTTTCAAGCGTAAAGCTTGGTAGAGAATATTACACCATCCGCATGTGTGTGGATTATCGTGCCTTGAACCAAAGCACAATAAAGAACCGATATCCTATTCCTCGAATTGATGAGCTCATTGACGAGCTACATGGTGCTAAGTTCTTTTCAAAAATTGATTTGAGGTCGGGTTACTATCAAATCTGGATGAGAAGTTCAAATGTGGAGAAGACGGCATTTAGATGCCATTATGGTCATTTTGAGTTTCTAGTCATGCCCTTTGGCTTGACTAATGCTCCAGCCACCTTCCAGTCCTGCATGAACAGGGTTTTCCAGAAACAGTTGAGGAAATTTGTGTTGATCTTCTTTGATGATATTCTCATCTTCAGCAAGACGTGGGAAGAACACCTCAAGCACTTGGAGGAAGTGCTTAGTATTCTTGAATCAGAAAGTTTGTTTGCAAAAGAGTCCAAATGTGAATTTGGAATGAAGGAGCTGCTCTACCTTGGCCATATAATCAGCGCTGAAGGGGTGAAGGTGGATCCAGAAAAGATCAAGGCTATAGTTGATTGGCCACCTCCAGAAAATTTGACTCATTTGAAGGGATTCTTGGGTCTTTGTGGCTTCTACAGAAGGTTTGTAAAGGGGTATTCTCAAAGTGCTGCTCCTCTTACTGACCTCACTAAAAAGGGGGCTTTCATGTGGTCAGAAAAGGCTCAAAATGTGTTTGATAAGTTCAAGAAAATCATGAGTTCTTGTCCCGTATTGGCCATACCAGATTTCTCCAAACCTTTCGAGTTACAGTGTGATGCATCAGGGGAAGGAATTGGGGCTGTTTTGATGCAAGATAAGCATCCGATTGTGTTTGAAAGCAAAAAATTAAGAGGGGTTGAAAGGACCTATTCTATCTATGATAAAGAAATGCTTGCAATCATGCACGCATTAGCCAAGTTCAGACAATATCTGGTGGGGAGTAAATTCGTGGTCAAGACTGATCACAACAGTCTCAAGCACTTCATGCATCAGAAGGACTTGAATGAGAGACAGCAGAAGTGGGTGAGTAAGCTACAAGCTTACGATTTTGACATTGAGTATGTCAAAGGGAAGAACAACATTGTGGCTAATGCCTTGTCCAGAAGGCCTCACTTGAGCTCATTGTGTGAGCTTAATGCTGATTGGAGGGAGTTGTTGCTTGCTGATTATGCCAAAAATCAGTTTGCAACCAGCGTTATTGAAGGTACTTTTCATGATGAAAGGTACAAGGTAGTTGATGGATTGATACACTACAAAGGAAGAATCTTCTTGGTTGCTGATTCTAAACTTAAGAAGAAGATTTTGATGACTTTTCATGACATCCCACTTGCTGGTCATC
>VDFB02206612.1:0-13031 GCA_007258455.2 Sequoia sempervirens
TCAACTGACGATATTGCAATAATTTTTACATGTTTGACATATTGCAGGTGAAACACCACAAGGCTATGTGGTGCAATGGTCATAAATTTTGAATCAAAATGTTGGATGACATGAAGAAAACTTGTGATTCTAATATAACTGCAGTCTTTTAGGTGACTAATGTTTCATCTAAAAGCGACATACATCCAAAAGTCTCTAAAAATCGATACTATGGGATTTTGGATGATATACTTGAGTGTGACTTTAAGTCCTTCAGATTAATTATATTCATCGTCCTATGGTATAGGCTACGATTGAATAAAAATGATCCTGAGAGAACTGCTATTGAACATGATAATAAATTTACCATGGTTAATACAAGGTTGATCGAGCGAGCTGGAAATGAGCCCTATGTTCTTCCAAGCCAATGTGAGCAGGTATTTTACTCAGAGGTTCTAGGTAAACTAGGTTGGTCATTTGTTGTTAGACATGATCGAAGAGGAAGGCTAGTAAAGTATAATGTGGTGGAAGAAGAAGATACCGATGAACTAGAAGATTATGTAGATGATGATCAAGATCAATAGTTAGTTGATGATGTCCTTGACGAAGATGTCGAAGAGGAGGAAACAGATCATGATGATGTAGGATTTAATGTTCATGAAGATGATATCCATGTGGATGATGACATTATCGAAACTAATATTGATGATGATGATGATGATATGACCAATCCTTACAATGTCAAATCTAGATCGGATGATACAAACAAAGAGTTGGATGAAGAAGAAGATCAATGACATTGAAATGTACGAGTTATGCGATTATATTATCTATTTGATATTAATTTATTGATAGAATTATATTTGACTTATGTGGTTGCATAATTAATTCATGATGTTTTTAATTTTTATGCCATTACGTAATTAATTTAATATACTTTTTAATGTTTGAAAGGTCAAAAAATTAAAACATTTCAATAGTGATGTTAACAACCTTAAAATTAGTGTTTTTTATGTTTCATGTGATCATAAAAGATTAAAAATTCAGTTGTAGAGGTGGTTGTTCAGTGGTTGACGTGTAAAGGCCTTTAAAAGGCATAAAGTGATCATTGTAATGGTTGTTGATGTTTTAGGATTTAAAATACAAGCTCTTGACATTTGAAAATCTATGTTTTTCTTTAAAATTTCTGTATTTTTCCTATTATGCAGCACTGTACGGTCACATGCAGCCATATTTTGATGTGAAATCAATTCCAGGTCATGAAGATATGTGTTAGCTTTGATTTGAATATTATTTTAGGGTTTAAGGCATTGATTTGAGTTAGAAAGCTTCATTTCTTTGCATACAGCCCGGTTACCCTATTTTTGAGGGTTTTGTATTCCATACATGATATAAAGGGGCTCTTACACGTTTTTTGATTATTGTAGCTTGTGTAAGAGGCCCCATGGATACTGTTGTAATTGTATGATGCATGAATAAGGCGTAGGATGAGAAATAAAGAAGGTATAGTTGTTGTCCTCAAGAGTTTTGTAAAGAAAAGCATGTGAAATGAGAGGTTCAAGCCTAGGTTTCAACAAAACATGTATGGGAGATCTGATTTTATGAATTTTTATCCATGTGCAGACTAATGGGTTGTTTCTGAACATTGAATATAATGATATACATACACACACACATGTGCACACACACACACACATAGAAATATATATATATATATATATGTGTGTGTGTGTGTGTGTGTGTGTGTGTGTGTATTTTTAAATGTAAATATAAATGCAGTTACTTGATGCTCTCCTAGAACAGTAAATGCAACATATCATTAAAGAAATTTATATCTATGTATATAAATATGTATTTCTAAATGCAAGTGTAAATGCAAAGAGCATATGGTTTTGTAGTGCTATAGATACAACATATCCATAAATTCAATGTAATTGAAATTCTAAAGTCTTCAAATATTACATAATATGAAATTGATCAAACTATTAAACTACATGAGAAATAAATGAAAATAGTAAATGCATATGTATGTGTATTTGTAAATCTAAGTGTAAAATAAATAATAATAATGAAAATTATAAAAGAATACAAGTAAAGGTTTAGAGTTTAGAGTGGGAGAGAGATAGAGGGTAGAGGGTTTAAGGGTTTAGAGTTCAAGGGTTAATGGTTTAGGGTTTAGGGTTAAAGGTAGAGGGTGTTGGTTTTTTTTTACACTGTAACTAGGTTGGTCTTTTAATCTAATCAAGGGCAGCTCGAAGGACCTGGACCAACTGACGAGGACTTTAAAAAGCCTCCTACACTTTGGGCTCTGCAAGACCTGGGAGGGTGATCCCTTAATGTGTTTACAACCTTTGCACCAATATCATAAACAACATTAACACATAACATATAATCCCATTGAATAACTCAACAAAATAGGATAATATCGAATAAAAATTGGTTGTTCACCGATAATATCAACTATGTGGAGCATGACATAACTACAACACAATCTATAGTAAAATATAGTCATTAATTTGCAATTTGTAGCAAGCTCTAGGAAAAGAAAAACAATTATTGAACTACACAAATAAGTACAACTTAGATCAGTGCCATATATCCATTGCAAGAGTCAAATTCATAAGCATCTAAAAGTTTATGATAGATTTAATACATAACATATAACTTATAAGATCCCTGACAATATTGCATTACAATTTCATCAGTATGCATTCTCACCCAATACTACTTATCAAATCCTTATACAAAACATATCCGCCTATAATCCCA
Organism: Sequoia sempervirens; assembly: GCA_007258455.2. Lineage (NCBI taxonomy): Eukaryota > Viridiplantae > Streptophyta > Pinopsida > Cupressales > Cupressaceae > Sequoia > Sequoia sempervirens. Next base: position 2,749 of record VDFB02206612.1, read on the forward strand.
TTCAAGCATTTTAATTAATTCCTTGAATTAAAGCTAAAATAAGGATTATACACACCACAATAGTGAGATGAATGAAACAACCCTTAGTCATCTTATTCAAAATTTGGATATGCATCTACAATGGAGAGACATGAGTTTGAATTTATCATTTCAACTCAAATGCTAGTATTGTTATACAACATTAAATCCCCATGAATTCAAAACTGATTATAGAATAACTCAGAACCTAAATTGTATTTCTCTCTAATACCATTGGACTTTACAATTTGCTCTACAAATTCACCTAGAATCGACCAAAAATTATCTAACTTGCTAACCTGTACTTTTGGCCTTGAAATCCTTCTAATAGAAAATGAAGGAGCAAATAAGCATTAGGCCAGAAAGTACACATGTCACCAGCCAAATGAAGCATCTGGTGATATTCCAAAAATCATTACAATAGCCATCACCTTGGAGAATATTCCCATTCATCATGTTAGATGAGGAAAATTGAGGCAACAACAAAAAACCACAAGAAACCCACGTCGAGACCGCCATCAAAGAAAAATCAGAGGCCATTGTAACCGCAACATCTGATTTACCACCCGTTAGTAATTCATTCTTTTATTCCTCCTCAGTCAAATATTTATTTACCCACCTCTGATATTCTTCATCAGTCGGCCAGTCAAAATTAATTACCTCATTCACCTTGGCATTATAAGGTGTGTATTTTACTGCTACCTAATTTGTGTCTTTTTTAAAAGATTCTAAAAATGAGCTGGTACTAATGATTTTATCCATACAACTCACCAACAAGTCATAATTTGAGTCATCACAAATTAATTTAATTTGATCATTGATGACCTCATCTGCCTGACCCTGCCACTGTTGGAATGACCTAATTTTCCCCTGCTCATCAATTATATCAAGTAACAATGTGTTACCCCAATCATTGAAATTCTTCACCAACTCCCTAATCTTCCTATTCAAGTCATCTGGTAAGGTTTGAAAACCTTGCAATGATTTTACTAACACATGAGTAGGCTTTAATGATTGGGGCCTATTGTTTGTATCAAACCTTGAGGCCTTATACATGACATCCAGATCACTAGCCCTAGGGATCCAATTTTCAATCAATGGTATCACTACCTCCTAATCCCTATCAATATTCTTTATTGCATCTAATAGAAAAGAATATAAAGAATGTATAGATAGTAATTTATTATCAACCTTTTCATTCAAATTCCTTAAAACAGTAGTAACAATCTCTTTTTGCTTTGAAAGAGATCCCTCCTCACTTACCCTCAAAGATTCCTGTAACTCATCCATTCTTTGTAAGAGCTACTTCTTTGTAGGATCAATAGAGCACTCTATTTATTCATCAATTTCCTCTAAAGAAGGGGTGAAGGCAGGATTCTAACTGGGAGGCCCTGGTGTGGAAACAATTGGAGAAGCAAGAGGCACCAACCCTGCTATGGAAGGTAATGTACTGGTCCTTGGAGCACTTGATGTCTCCCCAATCTGTCTATACTTGAACCTTTCCACCTCAGTTTGCAACTCAACATTCCTTTGTTGCATCTTGCTTTATTCTTCAATCAAAAGGTTATACTTCTCCATTAGGCTTTTCTTTTCAGCCTCCTCCCTTTTAGCAGTCTTTTTGGCCAATTTGGCCACATTCACAGTTAAACTAGTGGCCTCGGTGGTTGAGGTCTCTGAAGCTCTCTTTATTATTAATCCCACTCTAAAATTTGGATTAATGTCTATAATATTTGGCTTTATCCATTGTGGGGCCAATGCCTAAATTTACAAGGTTTCATACTCTTCACTGAAAGCAGAATCTTGAAGTGCTGCCTTGACTTTTTCTTCAGATTCTTGCAAGGGATGCTTGGAATTCATAATAGCATTAAAGGCCACTACATCTGCAATGTGCCAGTCAGGAAGAATCAATACACCAGCCTGACTCATCAATTTTCTACCTTCCTCAGGAGTGATCTTAAATTCTTCCATTAATTCAACTTTCACTTCCTCATCATTCTCCTCATCTAACTTGTTAGGTCTTAGTTCTCTTCTCTCCTTACATTTATTTTGATATTCTTCAAACTTCATCCTCCATACCAATTGCAAGAATACAAGAGTCTTTACAAATGCATTTTCATCTAGAAACTCCTTACATGCTTCCATTCTTTCATCTTGTACACTTTTTCCTTTCATATCTAAATCATATAAAACCAATTCAGCTAGCCTAGGAGGGGAAGGCATACCAACCTGCATGTCCTGATCAATAACAATAATTTCATCCATCAAACTCTCCTATGGTTGATTAGTTCTTTTCCTTTTAGGGCTTGGCTCAGATGGTGGTGATGGGGGACTATCTTCTGGTGATGACTCTAAATCAATGATCTTAATTTCCCCAGACGCTCTAAATTTTGGACCTAGTTGTGAAGGCAACTTCATAATTTGCTTCCCCTTTCTGTCCACTTCTTCCTCATCACTGCTGCTATCCTTTTTTCTCCTGTAAATGGGCCACTTTTCTATAGGCTGGTATGCTAGCCTTGTTTCAAATTTCTGGCACCTTGTTCTTGTACACCCAGACTCAACTCTAAGTTTACTTTTTTGGTTCTCAAAGTGCCCATAATCTCTTTGAATTTCTCCATTAGAAAATCAATTTTCTTATGGTGGGGATTGAACTCCAACATTGGATCATATTTTGGATCCATTTTGTGCACAATATCTAATAGCTTATCATAAGCTATCCATTTCTCCTTGTTCAACTCCTACTTATTTAGGTCGAACTCATTTCTGATCAGGTCCTCAGGAAAGTTGAACTCATGCACAAACTTGCCAGCCCTTATTCTTTGTCTAAAAAGGGTAAAGAAACCCTCAGGATCATGCTGCCACTTTGGACCACATCTCAAATGATAATCCTCAAATAATTTCTCAAAGTGCACCCAACCTCCTTTTGAAAAGGAAAAATCAGATACCACTGTATAATCAAGGAAAAATGTTCCCTTACCCCTCCCTGTGAGGTTTCCCTCATGGATGCAACCTATCTACCACATAACTTCTGCAAACCCCACTCTTGGTGGCACATTATATGGCAGTATATAAGGGGCTCCTTGAAAACCATATACCCTCAAAATAGTTCTGACTGGGTATGGGATAATGTCACCCCAGTTATGGTTGACTTTTAATTCTGGCTTCCTCCCCTTTGGCCTGAGGAAATCATTTAATTCCTCAAGAATCCTAGGTACATTCACCATCAATCTAGCCCTCAATCTGGAAGAATTTTTTTTATCAAATTGCACATAACTAGTGCTTTCCTTATTACAAGATAAATCTACAGCCCATATCTGTATTGGCAATCTTTCTCCATCAACCGATTGCCTTAATTTCATCTTCTCAAAGAAGAAGTCAAAATTCTTGAATAAAAACATATGCATCAACATAGAATACCAAAAGAATTGAGTTCCGATATCATTTTTCTGCAACTTTGACAACCCCTCATGTATCCTCTCAGCCAAGAAAGAAGCAAAGTCATATGTGACAAAGAATTTAGGGTGTTGTATTTGCACGGGCCCCATGAACATGTATGCAATGGGCATCACCGCACCAAGAATGAAACCCAAAATCTGACACAATGAATAAAAAGTGGCTAGGAAATGATTTGAAAAATAATTTAATCTAAAAGGTTCCTGGTCATTGGGGCTAATATGAAATCTTGAACCTCCTACCCTAGCCAGATGAGGTGGAAGAAATTTAGCTCTAAAAAGAAACTTCAACTTTGCATATTCCTGCTTCATTTCCTTAAGGTTGATAGGAACCAAGTCCTCACTCGGTTCACTCAAGTAAAAAATATGTTGAATATCATCTTTGTTAATGCTTAACAAAACCTTTCCATCATTATCCCTAATTACCCATGTGACAGGGTCATATCTTGCAGCTACTACCCTAAGCAGGTCTACATTAGGGAAAAAATTCGGTACCACCAGCTTCCCCATATCATACATCCATACATTTGAAAAAGGGTGAGGAAAATTCCTCTGTCCATACCACAATTTGAACATTTCCAAACCCGTGAGAGGAACCCTAACATCGACTATGTTGGAACAATTGTATACTAACCCCTCCCCCAGGATTTTCCCTCGCATCAGAACCAATCCATTCTTTCTATCATTCGTTGACAAGGGCAATTGATCCAGGAAATCATCATACAGGTTTCTTTTTAAATAGTCAATCTTTCCAGAATGTTGTTTGGGTGGTGCCATCTCGGACAAACTAGGGCTTTTTATAACTTCACACTTCAAATAGCTAGGACTAACCAGAGATATGAAATTACAGAACAAAATATTGCAATTTCTCACAATTTAAATAAACTATAGCCCTAAAATGTTTATCAAAAATACCTATGATAAGTACAACAAATCTTTTCCTTAATTCAAGCACAGAGTGACTGGGAAACACAAAAATTAGCCCATGACTCTTTTCGCAAAAATCCTAAATTCTGGCTGTCAGGGTTCACAACCTTGCTCTCAGCTCTGAAACTGCTTTGCAAAATACCTGAATGCTTTGTGACACACATAAAGCAGGAGAATTGATTTTATTTCAATCAAATTGTGCTAGTAAATGTCTCATCCGCCACTAAAGCTCACTCGCGCGCTGCACAAATGACTCCAACCATATTTGATGCAAATTTAAATTCGAGCCGTCGATCCTTCATTTTGATGAAATCATTGATGACTACCTTTAAAATAGGCTAACACAATCACCAACATGGCCATAAGGTGCCCACCATACGATACGCTACCAAGGAAGTCCACGTGGAGGTTGCCCGCGATATTGCAATCGGTAAAAATATTGCAACTTCGGATCACGCGATGGCGGGCAACCGTAGATCTTGAGCATCAGTGATCTCATTTCTTCAACATAGTCATCGGCCCTATCATTAACCCTTGAGCAGCTTTTCCATCAAGATTATAACACATCCGTCAATTTGAATCACGTGCATCTTAAGAGCACTTTAGTAACCTGCCTTTTAATGTATTTAAGGCCGGATTAATGTTCCACGGTATTTCCTTTATTCTTTCGACTTCATTAGATGAGACACATGGTGACCACCCTTGATATCACGATTGACCAAAGCACTGTGGTGGGGCCATCAAGAGATGGCAGGGAATGGCTGAGATCAAATGGTAGTTGATTAGTGGTCATGCAATTTCATCCCCTAGAAGGACACATGGCACCCACTCACAATATCGCAATCGATAAAAAATCCTGTAGCTTCTGATCACACGATGGCAGGAAACCGTTGATATCCGAAGGCAATTTTATCAAAGGTTGCATAAATTCTACCCCTTCTGCAAAATAAAACATTCATTAAAAAGGACGAGGGGACATCACTAGGCCAGTAGTAAACAACGACATAAGTTGTTTTTTAAAAGATGAAACACGGGGCCAACTGAGACTTAGGAAATAAAACCCTGCGGAGGAAATAAAGTATTAAAATCAATGGGACTTGGCCTAGACGAACCGATATGACATAAGTTATTTTAAAACCCCATTAAAAGTAATAGCGAAATAGAACCTAGTTAAAGCGTGAAATAAACATTAGGGTTTTACATGAAGACAAAGCTAAAACCCCAACCCTTAGAAAAATCGAACACCATGAAAGACCAGAGACATAAGGCAAGGCATGAGTGAAAAACAAGGAGCAAAATACTGAAGTTCCATCAATGGCTCTAGTTGAGGACATTCATTCCACTGGAATGAAGCTAGAATCCAAAATCTCAGGTAGAGCAGACCAAGATGCAGAGACGACCAAAAAGGGACTGTTCAGACAAAACAACCCCAACTATGTACAAAATATACAAACCTAAACTACTGTTCATGGAAATGAATACTTCAAGTGAAGTATAACTTCAAGAACTATCCATGAATTAGCAGTTCTAGAAGATCTCCTGTCATATCTTGGAGGAAGTACGAATCTTCACCCCACTTACCATTAATAAAAAATGGACCCAACCAGATTGCATCAAATTTCCCATGCTTCCCTTTATCTTCCAGTCTGGCATTCCACATTAAAACCAAATCTCCATCTTTGAAACTCCTTGCAATTTCCCTCTTGTCATACAGATTCTTTACTTGCAACTGGAACTTTGCATTTCTCTTTTGGGCTTCCCTCCTAGTTTCATCTAATTCTATAAGAGCTTCCACTCTCAATTGCATCTCATCATCAATTTCATTATCATACATCTGGACAAACTTATACATTTCCATTAAGTTATTTTGGGGCAACCTGGCATGTATCCCATAAACCAAGTCAAATGGGGCACAACCTATTGCCTTCTTCACAATTACCCTATCTGCCTAGACTGCTAATCTCAGCTTAGAATCCCAAGCCCTTTTATTCTGATCCAGGATTCTTTTAATAATCTTCATCAAGTTTTTATTGCTTGAATTTGCTTGTCCATTTCCCTGTGGGTGGTATGGTGATGAATAAGAAATTTGGATTCCATGCTTCTCACAAAACTCTATGTATTCCTCAGATCTAAAACACATTGCATTATCTGGCACAATCCTTTCTGGACATCCAAATCTAGTCAATATGTTGCTCATCAGATCCCTTAATGTGTTTACAACCTCTGCACCAATATCATAAACAAAATTAACAATAACAGATAATCTCATTTAATAGCTCAACATAATAGGATAATATCAAATAGAATTGGCTATTCATTGACATTATTAGCTATTTGGAGCATGAGATAACTACAGCACAATCCCAAGATAAAATAGTTCATTGATTTGCAATTTTTAGAAAGCTCTAGGTAAAGACGAACAAATACTGAATCATACAACTTAGATCAGTGCCATATATCCATTGTGGGAGTCAAATTCATAAGTATTCAAGGGTTTATGACAGATTTAACGAATAACATATACGATCCCTGATAACATTGCATTGCAATCTCATCAATATGTATTCTAACCCAATACTACTTATCGAATTCTTATACAAAACATATCCGCCTATAATCCCATTTAAGCATTTTAATTAATTGCCCTTGTCAACAAATGATAGGAAGAAGGGATTGGTTTTGATGCGAGGAAACACCCTAGGGGAGGGATTAGTGTATAATTGTTCCAACATAGCCTGATGGAACATTGGATCTTTGCTCATGCTTGGGAAACCTTTCACCAAAAGATGCCATGAATGTACCTTACCCAAAGTATGCTTTACGATCTCCATGCATACAAACACAAGGATTGCCATTTATCATCTTATAGCAGTGGTACCTAAGATGATGGTACTACCCCTCCCTTGGACATTGCTCTCTTCTTACAATTGGATACATCAATCCTCCATTTGATTTTGTCAAAAAGATATGAAATGATTTCTAAGAAATGCCTTATTGGGTCAATGAGATCACCAAAAGTCTAGGACTTGTCAAATGAAGGTATATTATTGACACCTATCCCTTTGCTATTCACTTTTTAGGACTTAGTAATGACTATCCAAAGAGAAAATGAGATAGTGGCAACAACCATTTATATTATTTATCTCACTGCAATCCATTTCATGGCTATAGTCATGTTGTCACCTAGTGTAGATTTATGTTTTCAAATTCATAGATAACATGAAGATAAACCTCTAGCCTTTAATGGTACTACTATTATTCATGACTATGCTTTGTTCCCTTGAAGCACCACGATTTATGATGGTTTTTATGTTGAGTATCTTCATTAAAATACCCCTGTGCAAGTATATTCCTTTACTATTATAGCCTATTGCTAGAATGGATGATCAATGGTATGAAAAGGTAAAAATACAACTATGCTTTGCTTCCTTCACTATTTGTTGCTGATTGTTGATTGTTGTTCATATGCACTTGTACCATTGCAATGCTTGATGCCCTACATGAACCTGCATGGCTGTCTTGTAGCATAACCTCATAGTTGTTGTTCATATACACTTGTACTATGGCCTTGGATTCCAAAATGAGACCTCTCCTAAATCATAACTGCTTAATTGTCATTTGTAACTTTTTGTTTCTTGTATGCAATCATGATCCATGTTGGATCAATCATGATGACCAAAACCCCTACATGAAAGGTTATGAGCATAGAAATTGTATCTCGATCACATGATATGAGGGTTCCATTGCTATCATAAACCTCTTTTAATGACATGTTTTCAATAGGCATATTATCTATGTCAACTAGAGTTGATGTTTCTTGAATGTCTTTTCCTTTTATGCCTTTCCTTAAAACATCATGCATTGAATGTTATCTGGCAACTTGTTCGCCTAATGTTTGATTGTGAAGGGCTTGAATAGAGCCTTGTGCAACTTTAGATGTTTTTTTTGTTGTCCTTCATGAGACCATTGTAGCATGGATTGCTGGTTGTCCTTATCAATGACAATGACCTTTACCTATTGCATTCACTTTCACCAGTACACCCATGAATGAATAATATCAATCCCCTTTGCCTCTAGTTGTAGCTCTTGCAAAGGTGTTGTCCTTGTACTTGTATCATGACCTTGATTCAACCATTGCTCTTCTTTTGTTATGTGTAATAAATACACATAGTCTCCTCATTTTATCTTTATTGGACAACCACCTGTCACATATGTGGGTGACCTAACAACTCACCTTCCTATGTGATGTGTGACTATACAATAGGCCTATGGTGAGAGGGGCTTGAAAACAACTTGAAATGCTTCCTCATTGTTTAAAAGATGCATAATTGAACTTGATGCATCTATGAAGTCACTTCATTTATAAACAGATCATGGATATTCTTAAGAAGATTGAAGGACATATCAACACAGTATGTTGCATCTTTTGAATCTGTCCTTTCCTGTCCTATCTTATTTACTAGTCTTTTATGGTATTGGGAAAATCCTAAGGTTGGGGTTTTTTCTTTGACTGAATCCCTCTATCTCTCTCCCCTCTACCCTAAACCCTAAACCCTAAACCCTTAACCCTTAACCCTTAAACTCCAAACCCTTAAACCCTCTACCCTCTCTCTCTCAAGTCTCTCCCTCCTACCCCCTCTCCCTCTCTTAGGTTTTTATCTATCTCTCACTCACTCCCTCTATGTGTCTCCCCTCTACCCTTAAACCCTAAACCCTAAACCCTTAACCGTAAACCTTAAACCCTTAGAATAGAATAAAGTTTTGTGTTTAATTATGATATCTAGAATTTAGTATAATTTTAGAAAATGAAATGATTTGGACACAAAGAAAAAAAATAGTTAATTTGATTTTATATAGATCTTATTTCTTAATTTATTATAAAATTCTAATTAATAATTGTTTAATTAATTTAAAATGAATATTTAATTTAATTTAATTTAATTTAATTGTATTATATAATTAGTAAAACTAAATAGATAATAAATATTTTATGGATTTTAAAAATTAGAATTTAGTTTAATTTTATTTGTAATGTCAAATATTAAAATTTTAGAGTGAAATACTTAATTTATTTTAAAATATTTATAATTAATGTTGAATTTATAAACTAATATTAAGACATTAATAAATATAACCCTAATAATATGTTATTAGGATTAAGGTTAGTGTTAGTATTAAATTAGGGTTAGAATTATGGTTCAATTGTGTTAGGGTTTAATTAGGGTTAGTGCTCATTAAGGGTTAGGGTTTAAATATGATTCAATTGGGGTTAGGGTTCAATTAGGGCTCGTTTGGATGGGATTGGTTAGGGTTTAGAAATATGTTTTAGTCTTAGAGTTAGAAATAGGGTTGATTAGGCTCGGGGACAAAATTATGATTCCAATTAGGGTTAGGGTTCAATTAAAGGTAGGATTTATTTCAATTAGGGTTATGATTCACCATGGTTAGGGCTCTTGGTAAATTATAATTTATCTCACATATATGAGTTTGGGGTTAGAGCTAGGATCTTGATTTAATTAAGCTCAGGCTTAAGGTTAAGGTTAGGGTTTAATTAAGCTCAAGGTTAGGGTTAGGGTTAAGGTTAAGGTCGGGGTTTTATTAGGGTTATAATTAGAGTTAAGGTTGTCATGAGAACTATGGTTAGTGTTAAACTAAGGATTATGAATAGCATTAGAATTATGGTTAGGGTTAGAATTATAATTAAGATTATAATTAGGTGTATAATGAGAAGGGTTAGGATTATAATTATAGATAGACTTAGGGTTGGGATTAGCATTAGGGTTAAAAGTTGATTGAGTTTACCATTTATTAGAGTTGAGTTCTAGGATAAAGCTTGGGTTCAATGATAGGGTTAGGGTTGGGGTTGCAGAGTTAAAGTTCAATTACAAA
>VDFB02206613.1:0-10958 GCA_007258455.2 Sequoia sempervirens
TACAATAATCTAACCATCAACATGATTTCTTAAGATTAAACAATAAGGTTGGGGACTATAAGCCTCACCAACAACATATGCACCTATAATGCATTTATCTTTAACATCCAACTGTTTCACTAATCCTTTATTTCTCTAAACTTTTACATACTACAAAATGGTTTTCTATTCATATTATACATTTCCATGATTATGAATGCAACTTGGGGACTTAGGTCCTTTACCCAAGGTTTGATCTAGGAAACAACCCTTCATGAATACATAAACATTTTCTCATAAGATACAAACACCATACTAAGGCACTCAAGGGAAAGAGGCCTATGTCTATCTTGCCACATCAAGCACTTGGAATGCACCCAACAAACACACTACAACCACACTCAAGAACCACTCAAGGGTCTCACCCCTTTACACAACGGAAGAGTCAAGCAACAAGAAGGAAGCCAAACAAAATACACCTCTTGGTAGGCTTGCGAGCCTAACCCTCCCAAAAGCATTCAACAAAAGACATGCAAGGGTGGAAGCAACAACAAACTGATTGTCGTCCACCACACACAACACATCACCATCACACACTACACAATCGTCCATAATGCATTCTTCCAATAGAAAGGATATCGGTGCATTGCGCACTACACCGAGGATCCTATCCTTTCCACTAGTTTCCTGCACCATTGGACCTATACCACTTAACGACAACTTCAGGGCAACCAAGAGAAATCAACCCAAAAAGGAAAACCACACGAAAGAGAAAAACAACCAGGTCAATACAATGGCTCATAGTGCCCAGAGTATAAACCTACACACATACAACATAATGGGTCCAACATAATCCCAGAGTTCCCAGTGTTTAAACCTAGGCTCTGATACCATGTGTAATGCCTCGCCACGCAACCCTAGAGGAAGTTGCAATTCACTACTTAAACGTACCAAATTTTTTTTTGTTTAAGTATAAATAACATGTAAGGTGAATTCATAATGCCAACAACCTCTAAGGCCACGAGACAAAGATTACTTAAAACCCAACATCAAATAACATTAACATAAACTGAAACGTTAATCACTTAAGGAAATGAAACAACATACATTCCATTCAAGATAAATTACAACAAGGATAAATAAACACCTCAAGATTCCAATTAACATTTAAACAATAAGGTTACATCACTCATTCCCCGAATGAGGTAAGTCCAATACTCATAATTACAATTACAAATTCCACCTCGAACAAATGAGGGGTAATAAGATACAACAAGAACCAAAAGAATAAGGCATGAGAAGCCACTAATTCCCACGAGCCCTCCAGCTGGAACTCACGAACACACGAACATGAAGAAGAAGGACCAACGGAAAAGAAATGCACGCCACCCGACCACGTGGAAACCAAAGGGTTCCACTCCCTCCGTGCTAGGAGATAGTAACAAGGATTTCCTAGACAAGATCACCAACCTCTAGACACAGGCTTACACCAAAACTGAATTGAAACAACCACAATCACAATGCCACTTAACATCTATAACCACAATACCATTAACCCACAATAGACACAACATCACTTAACATGAAGTTACAATGCTTTCAGAGAACCATGATCAGGTACATCACACAATAACAGATTAACTGTCGACATAGGAAAAGTGTCATACATAAATTGCCATGAGTTACCCTAGCTCAACCTTCCTAGGCTACCGGACCCCCATCATGGGTTACCCTGGCTTGCCTCTACCGGCGCCAGACCCTCATGCAAAACTATGCGTCTCATCTCATCTCGAGCCTTATCATTCACTTACTTCACGAGAGAGGCATTCATTATCTTATTAGTTTGAAAGATCCCCATTAATTCATATAAATTATCACTTAATTAAACTCTAGGTGAGTTACCCTGGCGCCCCTTTGTGTGCCGGACCCCCACCAAGAGCCACTCTCCTATCGACAACACACCCACAAGAAGAAACAAGATAACACGACCTCTCCAAACCAAGGAGGAAACAAAACACGGAACTTACTCCAACACTGGAGGAAAGCCACGTACAAAACCCACTCCAACATTGGAGGAAACCAAAATACACTACCCTCTCCTACACCCAAGGAGGCACAATTCCCCGTTCGTGAAAACCGGGTGATCCACGAGGTGTAACTATGCACATTTTCCACGACACACCAAAAGTGACTTTCATAACAACCCACAACAGGATCCAAATCCCCTATCAGGAAGACTTCAAATAATGACCCCATACTCCCAACATCAAGCAAGGAAGAATAAACATTAAAAGTAATTCTAGCCGTTAAATAAACTAAAATTCAGGTTTCTTAAACCCAGTCAATCTCAGCATTCCCTCCTTGCATTCATCTAATCAAAACCCTAAATTTCATTCCACATCATTGCAATAAATCAAGTCGTTCCTTCATCCTTAATGCCACAACCAAATCATAATCGAACAATTTATTAACTAACATCATTTGATTAAAACAACTCTTTCATTGATTCACAATTTCGCAACTATAATTATAATTGAACATTTAAATAATAAAGTCATTCGTCTAACCTTTAAATCAATTTACTTACTCTAATTTTCCTATTATTTTCATATTCAAAATGATTAGATAAAACAAAACATTTATCTTATTCAATAAAAACTTATTTCACAATAAAATTCCTTATTCATTAAAATATATATATACTCCATTAAAATATCTTTTTAATCACATATTTCAAAAAAATAACTTCATGATTCACATTACATTTAAACTTATTAAAATTCTTTTAATCTAAGATATATTAAAATATTATATTTTATATAATATATAATATTAAAATATTATATATAATATATAAAATGTAATATAATTAATATATTAAAAAAAAATTAAATTTAAATTATATAACAGAATTAAACTTTTTAAAAATGAAATATTTTCAAAATACCCAAAGGTAAATACGGCACCACCCGATGCCCACCAGCGCCATGGTATTTGAGCTTTATGGCGGCTCATGCGAGCCCCGCACCTCGGCGGTGCGTATGGCGGCTGCAGCGGTAGCCCACTTTTTGGTGGCGGACACGTGTCGCGGGGCGCGATTCTTACCGCCTCCCACGCCAGTATTTATTATTAAGCGTGCTGCGGTAGCCGCCCTCCCTTTCCGGCGGCTTGGCCCGTGATGTGGCCGAAGTGGGTTGACCTCCACCACCCAAAACAATTTATTATTTTTTTAAAATAAATTAAAACCTACTTGAAATTAAAACACGTGTTTTACGGACGAGAAATAGTACATTTTTTAAAAACATTTTTACGAAATTTAAAATTTCTAAAGTGACAATATCTGCGTATTGGTGTCCCCAGTTTTTGAATGAGGGTTGTGTTCTGGTATGCATGCCCAGAGCTTGAGTTTCCAGGCTCAGGTGCAAGGCAATGCCAGCCCAGTTCAATGGCTAAGGCTTTGTTTCAAAATAAGCAATTGGGTTTTCAAAAAAACTAGTTTAAACATTGAATTTTCTTGGGTTTCCTTTCCATAACTTGGTGTAAACTTCATGTTTTGATTTCAATTCCAACACTCCCTACCATTTACCAAATTTAAGAGTTTTACCATGAGTTTCCATTGAATCTATCCACTATGTTTTCAATCATCAAATGGAGTAAAAGAGATGAGGAAAATTGATGGAACCTTGTGTTTTCCCCTCCCGAAATAGCAAGCTTTTACCCATGGGATCTTGAGCACCCTTTCAGCTCCACCATTTTGCCTCCTCAAGAAGCTTCTCCACCAAAAGGCAATTTCAGGCCAAGAGATTTAAAAATTTAGACTAAAACAAAATATATCATTTTTCTCCAACTCCCCAAATTCACATTCAAATTCAGATTCTCATTACATTCAAATACAAATGCAAATTCACTTCCAAATTCAAACTCAATAACAATTTTTAAGTTGAACACAATTTCAAATTTTAATTTCAATTTCAATTTCAACACAAATATCTTTTTGCCAAAAAGTCAACCTTTTCTGAAAATATCTCTTCTATCCCAAAGTCTTGCATAGGAAATTATTTGAATTTTTAATAACTTTAAACTATTTCTATTTCCAATTTGAATTCAAAATACTTTAGCATTTTATTTCAACAAAAGCATTTAAAACTTTTAACACTTTAATTCATAGGGGTAATTTAATTAATTCCCATAATTAATTCCAATTATCAATAAAATAACTCTAATTCGAAATTAGATTATTTTATTAATTCAATTAAAATAATTAACTAATCACTAATTTTTCAACAACCCCAAAAGACAAAACATTCATTATTTATAATTTCCAAAAGCTATTTCATCCCTTTTAGCTTGCAACTAAACACATTTAGTCATTAATTAAACTACACAAGTCATTTAATAAACTCTAAATTTGCAATTAAATAAACACTCAAAGGGAACTGACCAAGTTAAACAACTAACCCTGACGACAAACCAACAACACGCTACGACTAGGGTGACGACCTGGTTCAGAAACCCTAGCTACTATCTCCCAAATAATTTCCGTTGGTCAATGGACACGCTCAAACCTGGAAACCAGGTGGAGTCGATGTCATGTACCTGCCAACCTGCAACAAAGAGCATGTCGAACGTGCATATATACATAATATGATCAATCACACCGTGAAGAGGAAATCTCAGAATCGTAGGGCACTCGCAAGCGAGTGATACAACCCCGTCCCCTTCACCAATACAATATCACTAACTGACAAGGCTAACATTATTAACATAATCAAAGCATAAAACATCATTAATTCACAAGTTAACATGATCGAAGCATAACATAGGAAGACATTTCACGATTATCAGTACAACAAGAAGGAGGGTGTTGAAATTGTGCCATAAAGGCAGGAGTGTGAGCATGTCAATAATAGAGCCTAGTACATTAGAAGGGCCATAGGTTGAAGAAGATATTAGAAGGGAAGAATTGCTCAGGCAGCTGAATAAATAAAGAGAGAAATGTGACAATCATGATAAGGAGGTTTTTAATAGCAATATGGAGATTGTCAATATAGTATTTGAGCATTTGAATAGAAGTGTGAATAATAGATTGAATAGCATTCATGATAATTATTCACACATGGTAGTTCCTACAAAGAACTTTGACAATGACAAGAAAAGAGATATTCCACTTATGGAAACATGGATCCCTAGGATAAAGGAATTGAGATTGATGTGAATTGGAGCTAGGTAGGATGCCAACCCTCCTAAAAAATTTAATCCCACTCTTACTCTTGTAGCAAGCATTGAGGGGTATAGGGGAAATATTGAACCTTTGGAGATCAAAATAAGGGATCTGGTGAAATCCTTTCATGAATTACATCATGGTCTCCTTCCATCCATTTTGAGGGATGATGGTAGCATAAAAACCTTGCAAGAATGGAAAGATGAAACTAATAAAACTATTTTTGATCAGGAAATTTTAATTTTTCAAATATATGATATGGGCACACTAAAGAAAAATATGGATATGTTGGATCATGCAAAGATTGTTTTGTTGGAATTTGACAAGGAGGCCAACATAATTGTTACCAAGTATAGGCTTTATAGAGAAAAGGTAGATGAGGTAATGAATTTCTGTTAGCCTATTGAAGAAGAATTCCTGGCATATAGAGGAAAATACTTCCAGGAGGGAGTGTTGGATTACTATGAAATGGTAGGGTGGTTATTTGAAATTTTGATTTTGATGTCAGCAATCGTGATGAATAATAGATAGGTGAAAATCCATTCAATAGCCCAGATTTAGTACAGATTAGGATTTTGCTAAATTATGGAAAATATAGTGCATTTTCTTCAAATTGAATGGCTGACAAGGTTGTAGACATGGACATATTCTTTTTCCTTTCCTTTTTTTTTCTTTCATGCTTTTTTTCTTTACACTTGGTGTGTGTGGGCACAATTTTTGAGGAAATCATTTAATGATGCCTTTTGAAGGGTAGACTAAATCTCCAACAATGAATGAATACTACTTTTATTCCATAGATGTTTCCCACCTTTTGGGAATGTGGAGCAACTAAAAAATGGAATATATGTTGTAGTGGTCCAATAGGGTATTAACATGTGTACTTTTTGGCTTGAAGGTTTTTTTTTCTCCTTCATCTCTATAAGAATGAACTCAGGCCCAAAAGGTAGGGATTCATTGTTTTGCAATCAACACTATGAATTGTAAAAGGAATGTCAAGCATGTTTTAAGTTTCGTCTTAAGGTTAGAGTCTATTGTTATGTATGTAATTTTCATAACAATATAGAAAATAAAATATAGAGTGATACCAATTTCATGGCTATTGTCTCTTATTTGTACTCGTTTTATGAGTTATGAATGAAAATGATCAAGGATTATTTAGTTCATCTCTGTATTTTCTCAATGGATGTTTAATTTCATTCCTACGTATTGGTTCAATTAATTAATGTAAATGCTTGGATGAGATTATTAACTCATAAGAATTAGGTGCTAGGATATCTATAAGCATTGATGATCATGAATGTAATCTGGGAGTGGTGTAATGAACTGTTTCTTGAGATTCTATGTTGCCATTGTTCATTTGTTGTTTGGTTGTATAGGGGTGAAGCCACAATAGTATTTTACAATTTGATCAAGGAAGGAAAACTAAGAAAAAATGATCCCATGGTAAAAAAATTGGTTTTAGGGGTTTGAATGAACCTACAAGTTTGACTGAACTAGGGTTTGAGTGAACCCATTAATTACTAGGCCCACATTTCCTACCCAAAAAATAAAAGGAAAATGCATTTTGAAGTTGGTTCAAATGAACCAAGGTTCACTTGAACCCTTGGGGGTTTGCTAGAACCCTAGGCTGGTTCTAGTGAACCCCTCTTTTCCTTGATTTTTGACCTTTCACAAGAAAACCTAAATTTTTATGCTTCAAGCTTGGGGCTGAGGGAAGAAAAATGGATGATTCTTTCACAAACCCAACTAGAATTAGTGGTCCTTCCGAATGAGCTATCCAACAAATATAATTTTAATATGTTTGGGTTTTATTATGCATTTTTTAAGTTTTATTAAAACATAGTTTTTATCGGAAAATGAAGGCATCTTTCTACACGCCACAAAAAAGAGTAGATTGTCAAAAAAATAATCAAAAATATGATTGCACCGTGATATTGAATTCCTTGATCCAAATTAAAAAAATTGAATTTTTGATATATATAAAAAAATTATGCATTATACTCTGGCCTCTATGTCCGAATTGTAATTGGTTTGAATTTGAAACTTGATTAAAGAAAAAATATTTAATAAAACTATCTAACCAAGTGGAAGCACTATATATCGAAGGCCATAAATCTAAATTTGAAAGAATTATAATTTTATCCTCATGGAAAAAAGGTGATGTGTTATACCTGCAGGCCACTTTTAAAAAAATGTTGTTTTGTGAAAAAAAAAAAAAAATTGTGGGAGATGGAAAAAAAGAAGTGCAATATGATTCCAAAATTTTGAAAAAATATTTTAGAATCTACAGACAAAATGTGATGAGACTCTAGTTTGCACTGCCTTCAAATTCCTCATGGTTTAGCCACTATAGGTGCCCGAATAATGTGAAGATTTAGTTAAAAATAATAGTTTCAGTGTCCAGTTTGGCCAAAAATTGTAAACCACTATTGTGGGATCACATAGGTTGACATTGAATCCATGTTTGGGATAAGGCACTAGTTCATGCAAAGTATTCATAATTCGGTTTTTGGGTTAATTCATCAACTAATCACCTTTTATTTACAAAATTTCAAATGAGTACCATTGTAGTTGTTTTGTGTTGAGTTTCATTATTCTCATGCTCCAAGTCTAGGATATTAATAAACAAGTTGCCAACTTGTTTGATAGACTATGTTGTTTAATTTTATGAGAATTATTTGTTGCTGACAATTTATTTGAGTAGTAGTCATATAAATTCCTAAGTATACATTGTGGGATTACCTTATTTAGTTTCACAGAGCCCAAAGTGTAGGAGTAGAAGTTTTGCATCTTTTACTCGTTCATTGGCCAATCCCTTTAGAGTACTAAGTATTGAAAATGAAAAAGTCCATAGGTATCTCTAGATATCAACTTGGTTTTTAAAAAATAACCAATATGGTCAACATAGAAGAGACATGAATGTCTCAACACCTTGCATCATCCCCAAAAGGAAAAGACAAGACAAATGAAAAAAAAAAGATAAAAGAAAAAATTAAAAGATCTACAACATAAAGAAGAATGGAGGTACAAACAGAGGAATGGCACAAAAAGAGAGAGACCATCAAATAGAACATCATGAGGGGATCACATCACACACAAGCAATCACACAAAAGAAAATGAAAATGAAATAATGCAGAAGACTAATAAGGCATATGTGAGTCATCCTATGAGCAGGTCATCTGCCTCCCAATCTCAGTTTGAATAAGTGGAAGGTGGACAACAAGCCTAAGGGACAACAACAAATGAAATACTAAGAAAAGGTTGTTTACTTCTTTCCTCCACTAAGTGCAAGAAAAGAATTAGACTAATGAGGTTGATGGGAAACTTCATGTAATAGTTAGAATAAATTGTTCTACAACTACTACATGACAAGGGTGGAACAATATTAGGCTACACAATCAATCGATGGAAATCATTTTCATCAAAGTGAGTTTTTCAATACTAATTTTAATGCATGGAACTCATCAATACTATATCTCAGAGTTTTGTGTTATCTAGAATGTGGAACTTTTGCATGTTTAGGATATAGCACTAGTCTATTATTCATTGGTGGTAATGTTATGAGTTCTTTATTCAAAAGAAACTGTAGTTTCCTCTCACTTTCAGGTGAAAGACAAGAAAAATTTAGTTGTGAAATAAGGCCTCTTGCACTTGCTAGATTCACCAAATTCTCGAGTTGAATGTTGAGGAGGAGGACCTAAGTTGATCCTCTCATCCTTGATATTGTTATCATCCATTGGTTGTTCTTTAGGAAGGACATTCATATCAAGAGGATAATATAAGATCATTGTGCCATCTTTAAAAAGCCTTAGATATTCTCTAGAAGCACATATGTTCCTAGAGGGATCTTGATATCCCAACCCCATTGTGTTTTCATTAATTGGTATTGGCTCTAGGATTTGATGGATCTCATGTTCACTTGTTGTGTCACATACTTTTTTATTCAAGATTGTGAATCCTTTTCCATATGTTTCTTCTAGATTGATGGGAGTCTTTGTTACCTTTTTATCATGGAATGGTTTAATATTTGCTTGCTTAGAAGAACTAGGTTCACCTATTATATGGAACTTAGGTTCAAATTTTTTCTTAGGATGTAAGTAGCAAATATCTCAAGAGGTGGTATCATGGAGTTATCTGGTTGTTTCATGGATGGATAAAAGGATGCATTATCTTCAAGGTTGTTAAGAAATGCATTAGGAGTTGAGTGAGCATGATTGAGTTCAATTTCATTTGGATCATTTCTAAAAGTATAGCTTGACACATCCAGTAAGGAATTTAATGGAATCCAAAGCTTGCTAAAGCACATATCCATGATGCAAATTTTAGATTCTAAACTATGTAAGAAAGTATTTTTTAATTTAATCAATGCACGAAATGAACTATTGTAAGCTAGATGCAATGAATTGGATGAAACATAAGATGTATAAACTAAAATAGAAAGATAATAAAAGAAAACAAAAATTTAGAAACTGAATTGTATGCCAAAAGATGCAATGCAGAATATGTAGAAGGACTGATTCACCCAAGGTGGTGAATGAGTCCTAGTGATGATTTTTTTTGAGAAATTTCAGAATTTTTAGATTGGGTTTTATGATTTTTACATTTTTTGATCTATGTATGAGATGAAAGTGTAGAATTTGAATTATTTTCAGCAAAATTAGATGTAAAAACACAAACTAAATGAGCTTTCACTAATGCAAAATTTGAAACCCTAGAATGCAAATTAATCAATGAAAATCCTTATGCATTGTTAATGCAAGCTAATTCTAGGATTAAATGCACTCCAAATCAGAATTACAATGTCTTAAATGCAAGTTCACCAAAATAGAACCTCAGAAAAATGGGAGATAGGTTGATCAAGTAATATCACACCCACTTTCAAAGATATTCCACTCAAGGCTAACCCTAGAGATCTCAATGCAAAAGACAAAGAGATCTTGCAATAGGGTTGTCCTAGGAATTGAATATGATCTAATGAGGGATTCACTGCAAAGATTAAACTTGGAAAAGAAAATGAAATGAAATGTGTAATGCAAAACCCTATTTGAATGCAAAATAAAGCTAGATGACCTAAGAAAATGAAATGCAACAAAAAAGCTCTAAAAGACAAAGTCTACACTTGGGAATTCGAAGATGGCTAAATGGAGATCCTTAACACTAAAAAATATTTTTTTATTGCTAACCAAAACTCATTCACCAATTTGGGAGAATGTATCCATTATGTGAAAATATGTGAACACAAATTTGCAAAAAGGGTGTCCAAATCTGTAAAATACTGAAAATGTATTGAAACTGGGACTCATGACTAGAAGTGTTGAATCAGTCAAGTTGAGCTTTTCTATAACTTCAAAAGCTAATCCTACTCTTATCTGTCTGCTCTATCCTTTCTAACTAGTTTCTTGATTCAAATATCCTATTTGTAACCTATAGGTCTTATTTGATGTTTTCCAAGGCTTGATGACAACTTGGAATACTTTAGATGATTTACAATTTTTTCCAATCTTTCTACTTATGAAATATGTAACCTAAACCTACAAATCACATGCAAACAAGAGGGGAAAATATTGATGGGTTAGTGAATAGGGGTTTTCCTTGATCAAACCCCTTTTTTGTAATTAAACCTTGAAATGAAAAAAAATATGAATGGAGAATGAAGAATGAACAAATAAAAATATTGCAACTCACCAAACCCTAGCAATAAGGTGTTACAAATATGCTTGAAGTGGCCACAATGGATGTTGTTTTTGAATTTTACTT
>VDFB02206614.1:0-23672 GCA_007258455.2 Sequoia sempervirens
AAAGTTTAAATTGATAAATAAATATATTTAAATAGTGGCAATTAACAATGGATGAGAAAATTAAATTAAATAATTAAGTTAAAGAAAGTGCTTGCAGTAATGGACATTGTGTAGTAGTAAATAAATTGGTGAATTTGCTAAAAAAAAGGGGGCTTTTGGTGATTTTCTGAAAAACTAATTTGGCTGCTTCTCGTGAATGTTTTCTTGATTCTTGGAAGCTCTACTTCTAGTTTTTGGGGGTTTTGGAATTGGTGGTTGTAGGTTTTGTTGAGATTCTAGAAATGTGTTGAAGTTGCAAGTTGGGAGTGGTGAGCTCTCCAACAAAACTTTCCTCTGGAAAGCGGGAGAAACCAGGTTCCACTATTTTTCCCAATTTTAATTATGTTAAGGGAAAAGAATATTGATGGATGAGTTGTTTGAAGACACACTTCTTTGTTTACTTAAAGTCTAAATTTGATTAATTAGGAATTACATCTTCTAAAGGATTTTTCAAAGTCTTTTTTCTGAATGTTGTTTGAGCTTACTCTGCAACCATTACATTTCTTGAGTTAGAGCCTGCCATTTCCTGTTGCTAGATTATTTATTGAGCTTATCCATGTATTCTTCACCATTTTCCTTTTGGGTATATGTTGATAGTGTGAAACCCAACACTCTACCTCGACTGTAGTTTTCCTTTGTCCATCTGTAATCTATTAATTTTGTTGGTATTGTTTGGGAATATTACCTACTCTATAGTTTTGAGATGAACTATTCTCTTTTGGCTGCATATTAGCATGGCACCGGTTGGGAAGCTATTTGGGTTGTACACGACGATTGAATTGTCCATTTGATATTAATTATTGACTATGAAAATTGTGGTATTCCTTTTTACATGTAATCAATGTAGTTTCCTTGACCTTGTCCCTCCATACAACAATTTATTTCTGCATTTCTCTTTCTGTACTAGGAAGTGAGAAAAAGACCAGTAGTCCAGCTTTTGAAGGGAAAGAAAGTCAGAGCCTTCTAGAACAAAGAGACTCACCCTTAATTATTCTTTGTTCACATAACCAGTAGTCAAGCTTTTCAAAAGAGGCAGAGATAAGGGTGATTCTTGAATTAGAACATTTCCATTGACATCAATGGATTTTCTTTTGGTTCACCATACCTCTACTTTTTCTCATGAAATTCATTATTGTAAATGAAAGCAATTTATTTCCATATAAAAATGCTTTGAGGATCTTTGTATGGTTATGAATGGAGATGAGATAGGCTTCATTTTCTTGTTCTTCCCTCGTAAAAGTTGTTTATGACATTTATTACCATTGTCAACCTTGTTGAATGTGTTTTCCTTTATTAGCGTCAATAATCTAGAGTCATAACACATAAATTTCAGGCTTAGCCACACCCAGGATATAGCTTCATTTCTCAACCTCTATTTAATTCAAGGTTGTCCCTTTCCATGTGTTTATAAACCATGGTTAGATCTGAGATCTAACAGTAGTCTATTGGTTCAATTTACATGCATTGTATCATAGTGTACATCAGTTGTATAGGTTCACTGAAGATGAGTTCCAAATAGTTTCAATTTATTTTAATTGGCAATCGATATGTAATACATTGTATATATGTGGTGTTTGATGTATAAGATACATTTTCATTTGATATCTACATACGCCTTTATATTTACATAACTATATATGTATTTGTGTCTGTGTCTGTGTGTGTTTGTGTGTGTGTGTGAGAGTTTTTGCATTCAAGGATTCGCTGTATATATATCTTGCATTATGTTTTATTTATGATATTCGATTGCGATAGATGTGAATATATATATAAATAAGCATATATATATATATATATATATATATATATATATATATATATATATATATATATATATATATATATATATATATAGTTATATATATATATATAAGCATTTCACATATTTATATAAGTATATATATATATATGCAAGTATATATATATATATATGTAAGTATATATATATATATAAAAGTATATATATATATATATATATATATATATGTAAGTATATATATGTAAATATGCTTTTATATATATATATATATATATACATACATATACATATATATTTATTTGATGGTCAAAATAATTTGTATTAAATTAGTGGGGGTTATTTGTATGTTCCAATGTTAGAAAAAAATATTTCACCTTCTAATTAAAAGATTTATTGTGAATGGAATTTGGTAATGTTGATTTAAAGAGGGGTGATTTATAGTATAAACGAGCATTTAGAATAACTCAAAAATTAGTGGAATGGATGAATTAGATAAAATTTTAAGTGGTGTATTTCTCCTATAGCTTTATAATGAATGTTGAGTTCTTTTGCAAATATGAATTAGTTGAATAGTAAATTATCTTGTAATTGGATATAGAATACAATAATTGTCATGGAAATAATATCTCTCTAAAAGTAATGTTGTTTGTTTATTAGTTTGAAACATTGTTCCTGATTTTGAGATTGAAACTTTTTGCGATATTACTATTGTTGCTCTAATGTGGGGTCTTTTTGTGTCTGTGAAATTGGGATTCTTCTAGAGGCTTGGGAATTATGTTATTGGTTGCATCATTGTTTTTGATCCTTGAAGTGAGTAATATTTTGCTTGTGATGTGTGGATGAGGGTCCTTATCCATGCACCACTTGTTATTATAGTTGTGTTTGAGAGTGAGATGGTCCATTCCTTGCTCGGGTTATATACTTTTGTGGCTTTTTGTTCTATGTACGTGATGGATTTACCCCGTTGATTTTATTGGGTCTCCTAGCTACTAGTAGGGGAGTGGCTATCAATGAGGGTTGATGCACAAAGTGACACCAGGGTAACCCATGTGGGAGTTTCTTAACTCAGTGATAACTTAAAAATGATTTAGGGGGTTGGTAGTTTACACATTAATCAAGATAAGTGAATGCCTCACCCATGCTTGTAGTGCTCGTTTAGGCTAAGGATGGGTTGAGAAGGCCTAGTTGGCAAGACCAACTTCCTTGTCCTCACAAAAGGAAGATTGGTTTCACATGTGTCACCCAATGGCACCGATGCCTAGTGAGAGGTTGTTAGGGTAACCCATGTCAAGACCATGTGATGACACTCTTCCCTTTTCAAACTAGTATTTCCTTGTTTGTCTTCTTCCATTGGTATGTGATGTCCTCTGGAACCAATGCATGTTATTCTGTGTTGTTAAGTTGTTGTAGTGTCAGTTGTCCTATGTTTAACCTTTGTTATGTCAGTTTGTAGTCACCTTGTTTGTTGTTGTGGGACCTGATTGCTATCTCCTAGCATGGGGGTAGACCTTAGGGTTCCACATGGTCAAGTGGAATATCTTACATGTACTTATATTTAATTGAAATCAATTGTATTGTGCATTGTACTTAGATGTATATTCTTCCCTATTAATCTCGGGAATCGCTATTGTAATAATGTAATGTTGTAATTATTGTGAACTCTCTCTTATAATGCATAATGCAATGTTGTATCTTGCATATGTTAGTTAATTATAATGATCATGAATGTTGCTATATCGATAATATGATATGGATGATTCTTATTGGTAGATCATTTAAATATGATGGATTAAATGCACTTTATATTGTTAGATAAAATTTTATTTAATGAGATGAATTATAATTCTTGTTAGTTTGGTTAATGGGATTCTAGTAGTGTAGTCATGGAACCTTAGAGGACTTAGGTTAGAATACAAGTTATTGTATCTTCTAAAATCTTTAATATATTACTCTTCAAAAAAAAATTGTTTTGTTTTAATGTGTTGTAGTGTGTTGTCCTCTAGGGTTCTATGGTGGGGCATTACACATGGTATCAGAGCCCAGGTTCTAAGAGTGGGTACTCTAGGTATACACAAAAGCCCATTATGTTTTCTTAGTTGAATAGATTCTAAAGTTTATGTTCCCTTTTTTTATCCTCACCTAACACCCTAAACTTATCCTTGGTGGTGTCTGTGTAGAATAATGCCTAGAGGTTGAGGTCGAGGTCGATGACATGGTAGAGGTCATGGTGGCCATGGGGCTAATCTCCAAAACACCCCTTCTCAGAGTTCCCATGAGTGTGAACATGAGGAACAACATGGCTCCCAGAAAAATCAGGGATGCAAAGATTAGAATCTAGGTCAGATGAGGTTGGGGGGCACACAGTTGCATCATTTACTTGAGAAGGTTCTTGTCCGCCTAAGTCCAAGATAGGAGGGTGATCAGTTGGTGGTTACAGAGAGAGGTCTCCTAGGAGGAGAGAGGTTACAGTCGAGCAAGAGGTTGTCTTAGCCAACCATATGAGGGATCTTTTGAGGGCACATCCTCCTACTTTTGATGGGACTGGTAGTGGATTAGAGGAAGAGACATGGTTAATTGATTTGAACAGGTGTTTTTCCATGCATCCATATGGTAGCAATACCAAGGAAAGGTGCACTATCATGCACCTTAGAGGTTTTGCTTCCACATGGTGGCTTCTATAGGAGCAGAAACTACATTTGGATATAAGATCAGTCTCATGGGAGATGTTTCTTGAGAGATTCAAAGCTCACTTCTTGTTTGATCATTGGAGGAAGCATCATGCAGATGAGTTCCATGAGTTGAGGAAGATGGCCATGTTAGTTGAGCAGTATGAGCGTAGATTTTATCAGCTTAAGCAGTATGCTGACATAGGTGATGACAAGGCTCTGTTGGTGCAACATTTTATCAAGGGCTTGAATGCTTGTATTAGTGGGGGTGTTCATGTATTTGAATCTAAAACCATGGAGGTGGCTATAGAGAAGGCTCAGATAGTAGAGGATAATTTGGCCATGGAACTAGGTGGTCATACAGGTGTACAGATTGGTAGTGCACCTCCAACAGGTTTCAGTTCTTGGGATGGCCAGACTCAGGCGACAGGTTCCTCTAGGAGCCACCATGCACCTACTAAGGGTGGATAGTAGCAGTAGCAATACTCTCAGTCAAAACATAAAAAATCTCATTCCAGGAGGGATCAGAGTTAGTAGTGAAACAAGCATTAATGTTTTGATCATCCAACTTAGAGTTCACATTCTATAGCTAGTAGAGGCAGTTTCCAGGAATCTAGTGCACCCCTAGGTGGTAGAGGATTCAAAAGAGGTACAAGGGGTTTCTCTTGTGGTTAGGAAGGTCACATTACTAGATAGTATCCTCAGAAGGGCACATCTAGATTTAGTTAGAGGCCAACAACTTCAAAGTTGATAGTGGGAGATGTAGGTTGATCCCACAAAGTATTTGTAGTGGTTGATAACCATCAGAACAAGCATTAGGGTATAGTGGTCGAGACTAGACAGGTGTGTTATAGGGTAGTAGAGTGTCTATTCTCTTTGACTCTGGTGCTTTAGATTCTTTTATTTCTCATTCCATAGTGGCATGATGTGGATTGGTGGTAGCGAAGCAAGATGATAGGTTGCAGGTTGAATTGGCCTCTGGTGATAAAGTAGCAGTTGAGTCCCTTGTTCATGGTTGTGGATTGATAATTGGTTCTCTCTGTACTATAGTGGACCTTTGTATTTTACCCCTTGGATCTTATGATATTGTGTTTGGCATGGATTGGTTAGATGCTCCTCGGGCAGTGATAGATTGTCAGTGTAAGTCAGTGTAGTGTGTCAATGATTTAGGCAGTGAGGTAGAGGTAGTTGTTGTTTAGAGGCCTATTTCCTTGGACATGATCTTTGGTATGAAATTGAAGAGGTGTATGCAATAGGGTTGCCAGTTTTTTTCCATGACAGTTAATGATTTGGAGTTAGGGGAGATCTGAAAGGTGTCCCTCAATAGTCACCTTATCCGTAGATAGTATGTTGATGTCTTTCCTATTGAGATTCTTGGGATGCCACCTAATCGTGACATCGATTTTAAAATAGACCTTGTTCCTAGAGAAAAGCCTATTTCCTGAGCTCCATATCGGATGACCACTCAGGAGCTTAAGGAGCTTCAGTTGCAGTTGGAGGTGTTGTTAATGAAGCAGTTTATTCATTCAAGTGTCTCTCCTTTGGGAGCACTAGTTATTTTTGTGAAGAAGAAGAACGAGGCCCTTCGATTGTGCATTGATTACTAGCAGTTGAATAAGGTGACGGTAAGGAACAGGTATCCATTACTGAGGATTGACAATCTCTTTAACCATATCAAGGGAGCTAGGGTGTTTTTGAAAATTGATCATAACTTAGGGTATCATCAGTTCCGCATCTTCAAGGCTGACATCCATAAGACCACATTTCATACTCGTTATGGGCCCTATGAGTTCACCATTCTGTCGTTCGATTTGATGAATGCACCATCTTTATTCATGAGCTTGATGAATGGTGTGTTCTGCACCTATCTTGACAGGTTTTTCTTGGTGTTCTTTTATGACATTTTGAACCATTTGAGGACCATGGAGGAGCATGAGGAGCATTTTTGTTAGGTGCCACAATGTCTGAGGGAGAACCAGTTGTATTCAAATTTGGAAAAATGTGAATTCTTTTAGACAGAGGTGAAGTATTTAGGTCACGTTATCTTTGGTGAGGGCATTGTTATGGATCCTTCAAAGATCCAAGCCATCATTGATTGGTTTGTACCCACTAATGTTGTAGAGGTTCGCAACTTTATGGGTTTGGCAGGTTATTACCGACAGTTTGTACAGGGTTTTTCGAGGATAACCCACCCCATCACTTCTCTTTAGAGGAAAGGGAAGAGGTTTATTTGGTTAGAGCAGTGTTAGGAAACCTTTCAAATTATTAAGGAGAGTTTGACTAGCGCACCTATCTTGGAAGTTCCTAATCCTACTAGAGATTTTGTGGTGTGTACATATGCATTCTTGGAGGGTTTAGGAGAAGTGATGATGCAAGATGTTCATGTGATTTCCTATGAGTCTCAAAAACTCAAGAATCACAAGTTGAATTGGGTATGTGCAGGATCATGATGGGCCAAAAAGTGGCGATATGATGGGTATATGTAGGGTATGTGGCTGAGGACCCTTTTTTTATCCAAAATTGATGAAACGCATGTTAGAGTAATAAGTTATTCCACTTAATTAATTATATCATATTGGTTAATTAATTAAGTCACTTATTCCTTTATTTACTTAAGCTAAACTTAGGCACATTAATAATTAATTATTTATTAATTATTAAGTGTGCACACTAGGGTTTCATTTAGGGTTTCCCTTTTAGGGATTCTTGATCTCCTTCATAAGGATTGATCTCTTTGTAACAATTGATTCTCAATAATGCATTTTTATTTTGAGGTTTACAGAACATTTTCTTTGGTTCTACATGTCTTTTGCATGTGACAGGTATCCCTTTGCATGCAGGTGATCTTGGTTTTCTAACATGGTATCAGAGCTCCAGACCTGCAGCTGCCTGTTCGTGATTTGAAGATATGGCCTTTCAGTGAGTTTATAATGCAAGGGTTTCCAAAGGCATCTTTTTTGCAAGATCTGGGAGATGTGAAGCTTCTGGTGCATTTTCAGGTAGATCAGACCTCGCCATCAGATCTAGAGCATCCAAGAGATGAAAAATGACATATAACTCGCCTATATTCGGCGTTGGCTATTTCTGAGGCAAAAAAAAAAATCTGTACGACCTCTGTACCGCCTCTGTGCACGCGATCCAAGGAAAATTGTTTTCAAGGTTCGATTTTTTAAAAAAAAATTATTTCATAGAAATTTTATAAAAATCAAAATCTTTTTTTAAAAAAAAGTCAAAAACGACAGCAGAGTTTTTTTTTTTAAAAACACGTAGGTCATTAAACCCTACGCAGGGGTTTGTACCCTACATAAGCTGTACCTTCCTGCCTACGTTGTCCCTGCGCGGGCCCCTCGTACATCGACGTTTGAAGCCGTTGGCAGTTTTCATTCATCGATCGACAGCTTCTTATTCACCGGTCGTAGCTCCCAGTAACCGACTGGCGATTTCTAGTCTTTTCGGCAGCCTTCAACCAATCCAGCGGCAAGTTTTCCCGACAAACCCCACCTATCGGTGGCAGCAAACAAATACCAGCGGAAAATCAGTAGGGAATCCTTAGATTCCATAGAATATACCGTCGAATGGAATCTTCCAAGATTCTACAGAATATTCTATATCACGGCCATCATTTTTTTGCAGGGGGGAGATTTTTTGCGCCGACGGCCAGATGGACGTCAAATTTAACATCGTGAAATGCTAACGTCAATGTGACGTCACCCAGCCGTACGGCCCCTCTATGCCCCTCCTAGCCCCAATTTTCCCTAAAAGAGTAGTTTTTTTCTTTTGGTCATAACTTGGGCATACGGTATCGAAATCGGGCAAACGAGATATTTCCGGAAAGCTAGTTCCGAGCACTTTCCAGTAGTATTGTTTATTTTTCAGTATTTTACTATTTTTCTAAATTTATTTCTGTTTGAAGTCAGATGTTTATTTTGGACTTCTGAGCTCATAACTTTTTGCCACGATCTCCAAATTTCGCTACCTTTATGGCGTTGGAAAGGTATTAAGGAGCTCTATGTTGTTGTCCATGCACTTTTTCTATATCTATCCTAGGTTGATTGCTTAGTCCATATTTGGATCGATGGGTGTTTTGGAGATTACTTGGAATTTTTGGCAGTTGGGAGAGTGCACCTTGCATCTTTGCACTTCTTTTTCAATAATACATCATTCAATAATCACTTGCTACTTCATAGATTCCAGGGTTGTTCCCGTTTGGATTTTTCGAGTGTTCTGTGGCATCGGGTCTGTTGTTGCTTTATCATGATTCCTTGATTCAATCAGTGACTCTCATCTGGTTTCAGTAGTAGACAGAAGAATCTTTCCTTGTTTGCCAGTATCAGGTTCCAGTGTTACTCTACAGTGATCTTCCAGTGCTTCTTGCAGCAGTCATCTCATTGTAGGGGGGTTTTGTCCCACTGGGTTTTTCCTTCTCTACCTCATTCTTGCATTTGTAAATGGGTACCTGATCAGGCCTAGTTGTTGGGACCCATCTTTGTTTTCATGCATCTTATTCTAGTCTTTTAGCTTCTTCCTAAGTTCATCTTAAGGGGGGGTGTTAGAGTAATAAGTTATTCCACTTAATTAATTATATCATATTGGTTAATTAATTAAGTCACTTATTCCTTTATTTACTTAAGCTAAACATAGGCACATTAATAATTAATTATTTATTAATTATTAAGTGTGCACACTAGGGTTTCATTTAGGTTTCCCTTTTAGGGTTTCTTGATCTCCTTCATAAGGATTGATCTCTTTGTAACAATTGATTCTCAATAATGCATTTTTACTTTGAGGTTTACAGAACATCTTCTTTGGTTCTGCATGTCTTTTGCATGTGATAGGTATCCCTTTGCATGCAGGTGATCTTGGTTTTCTAACAATGAAAAGGGTTCTTAAAGGAGATTCTCAGCTTTCCACCAATATAAATTATGCTTTATTTTGAATTTAATAAATTATTATTATTCATTTCTATTTGAATTACGACTAAAGTCCTGATTGATAGGTTGATTGAAAAACATCTATAGCTTTCAAATGGTATCAATTTTTGAATCCAAAACATGCATCACATTCTATGCTTCGCATACTATAGGATTAAAAAATGAATTTCATTAAGTTTTTAAATTAAGGTGGTCAAACATACAAGTTTTTATATTTTTTTAAAGTTGTAATAAAAAAATTCATAATTAATTATTTACTTTGGAAAAAATTACAAAAAATATGCATCACATCTATACATCAGTCCTCTACTTATATCTAAAATATTATAAAAAAATATTGTCATTTTATTGTGGTTAGGGTGGTCAGACAAACACCTACTTCTTATTTTTCCTGAAATTTAAGTACTACTACATTGAAATTTCAAATTTTCACCAAATAGATTTTTTATTTTTTGAAATAAGCCTAGTAGTTTAAAAACTACATTCATTTTTTTACAAATTCTATTGTTACATTATTTTGAAATAATATAGATAGCTTATTCAAATTTTTACGTCAAGTTGCCTATCTCTAATTTTTCTAAAAATTTTGCCACTTAAGGGCCTATTTTTTCCATGATGATCCTGCACATACCCAACTATCCTACACATGATTTGGAGTTATTCATTGTGGTTCATGCTTTGAAAAGATGGAGGAATTTTGTGTTGGGGCATTGGTTTAAGTTGCATAGTGATCACTGTAGTTTGCAATATATTTTCACACAGCCTAATCTAAATACTAGGTAGAGACGGTGGATGGAGTTGTTGTGTGAGTGTGATTTTGAGGTGAAATTCATCTAGGGAAAGGAGAATGTGGTGGCAGATGCTCTTAGTCAGTGGAGACACAAGCTTTTGGCAATGAATCTTGGGATAGACTTGAGGAGTCAGATCCTCACAACACTTCCTATAGATAGTTTGTATTAGAAGGTGAGGTTTGAGGTTGAGTCAGGTAGAGT
The DNA here is from genome assembly GCA_007258455.2 of Sequoia sempervirens. NCBI lineage: Eukaryota > Viridiplantae > Streptophyta > Pinopsida > Cupressales > Cupressaceae > Sequoia > Sequoia sempervirens. The sequence continues at coordinate 10,388 of VDFB02206614.1, forward strand.
GTTGGATGGTAGATTTGCAAGGTATTCCCTTGATTCAGATGGTCTTTTGTGGCACTTGGGTTGCATTTATGTTCCTTCCCCAGGAGATCTTCATACTTTTATTATGTCAGGGGCACATTGAGCACCCTATTCAACTCATTCAAGTGTCAAGAGGATGCACGTAGACCTTCAACAACTGTACTTTTGGGCTGAAATGAAGAGGGGTATTACTAATTTTGTGTTGAGATGTTTGGAGTGTGAGAGAGTGAAGGAAGAACATCAACATCCTACAAGTCTTTTGAAACCCCATCGAGTCCCAGAGTGGAAATGAGACATCATATCATTGGATTTTATTGTTGGTTTTCCAATGTCTTCCCCTCAGCATGACATGATCAAGGTCATCGTGGACAGGTTGACTAAGGTGGGACATGGTATTCCTCACAGGATTATTTTAGATAGAGATCCAGTGTTCACTTCAGCTCTTTGGACATCCTTGCAACATGCATTGGGGACTTAGTTCAACTTTAGTTCAGCTTATCATCCAGAGACTGATGGACGGACTGAGAAGGTTAATCAGATCCTTGAGGATATGCTTTGGATGTACGTTATGGATCGGGTATGTGCAGGATCATGATGGGTCAAAAAGTGGCAATATGATGGGTATATGTAGGGTATGTGGCTGACGACTTTTTTTTTACCCAAAATTGATGAAAAAAAAATGGTTTTTAAAGGAGATTCTTAGCTTTCCAAAAATATAAATTATTCTTTACTTTGAATTTAATAAATAATTATTATTAATTTTCTATTTGAATTACTGACTAAAGTCGATTCATAGGATGATTGAAAAACATCTATAGATTTCAAATAGTATCACATTTTTTAAATTAGAAGCATGTGTCACATTCTATGCTTCTCATACTATTGGATTAAAGAAAAAGAATTGAATTTCTCATGAAGTTTATTAAGGTGGTCAAACATAAGAAATTTTTATATTTTTTTAAAGGTTGTAATAAAAAATTCATAATTAATTATTTAATTGGAAAAAAATTACAAAAAAATATGCATCACATCCAGACATGAGTCCTCTACTTATATCTAAAATCTTATAAAAATATTATCATTTTATTGTGGTTAGGTGGTTGAATGACACCTACTTCTTATTTTTTCCACGAAATTTAAGTACTACTCCATTGAAATTTCAAATTTTCACCAAATAGATTTTTTTTTTTAAATAAGCCTAGTAGTTTAGAAACTACATTCAATTTTCTACAGATTCTATTCTTACATATTTTTTAAATAATATAGATAACTTATTCAAATTCTTATGTCAAGTTGCCTAACTCTGATTTTTTTGAATTTTTTTCCACTTAAGGGCCTATTTTTTCCATGATGATCCTGCACATACCCGATCAACAGTCTTGTTGGGAGGATTACCTATATTTGGTAGATTTTGCATACAATAATGGATATCATAGCTCTATTGGCATGCCTCCTTTTTAGGTATTGTATAGTCATCCTTGTCAGACCCTGTTGAGTTGGGATTGTCTTAAGGAAAGAGTCTTCCTTGTTCCAGAGATGCTTTAGGAGATGGAGAAGCAGGTGGTTCACATTAGGAAGCATTTGGTGGTAACCCAAGATAGGTAGAAGAAATATGCAGATGCTCTTAGGGTTGATTGTCAATTTTTTGTTGGAGATCAAGTATTCCTACGGAAGCATCTGCGAAAGAGTTTGATCTGTTATTGAAAAGGATCTAAGCTCGCATTGCACTTTGTTGGGCCTTTTGAGGTGTTGGAGAGGATTGGTCCTATTGCATACTATCTTGCTTTGTTGCCTAGTCTATCACACATTCATTATGTGTTTCACATTTCTATTCTCGGACCCTATTATCCGAATATTTCTCATGTTCTTGATTGGAATGCCTTAAAGGTAGAGGAAAAACAGTTGGCTTTGGATCCCATGGGAATACTAAAACATAGGAGACTAATCCTCAGGGGTTAGTATGTTTAGCAGGTGAGGGTCTAGTGGGATCCTAATGATGATTCTTCTACTACTTGGGAGGATGCATCCAAGATGCGAGAGTTGTACCCATAGTTGTTTGCAGGCTTCCAGGAGTAAGCCTGGTTCTAGGGGGAGGATGTAGTACCCCTCAGTTTGGTTTTAATTAGTATCAATTACTTGTTTGAATTTGGACATTATGATACTTTTCTTGATGTTGGATTCATAGTTATGATGATACTTTACCACTGGTGTTTATGTTTATTGCATGCTTAGTAGATCGATTTAATTGATTGTGTGGATTATTCTTGCTATGGGCACCATCTGATTATTTGATGTATGTTCTTATCATGTTCTTAGCATCTAATTATTGTGCATTGATGTATTTGGTGAGGGGGAACAGTGTCACATCACTCACTTGTGAGTGCCCTATGATGTTGCGACTTTCCTTTCACGGTATTCCTGGCTATTTGACTATGTACATGCTCGACTATGTGGTTTGCTATAGGTTGCAAGTACCAGGCATCAACTCCACCTGAATTACCAGGTTTGAGCATTCCTTAGACCCAATGGAAATCATTGATGAAGATAACATTTGGTCCCTGTTTAGCTATCATCCTTGATGAGGATGAGTATCCGTTTGCATTACCCTATCAGTGTGGTTAGTTCATGTTGGATTGCCTTCTATTTTGCTGTGAGGTTAGGTACTACTTGGTATTATGTTCATTTGATTAATTTGGTTGATTTGTGCTTTGATTAATTATTACATTAAAATAAAGATTATTAAAGTTTAAAAGGGAATTTTAATAATTCAATAAATGATTTAATATGATTTTGGTTTTGATAAATAAATATTATTAATGCCTTTATTTGGTTTAAATAAATTAAAACTACATTTTAATATAGAAATATTAAAATAAATATATTTATGCAAACAAAATTAAAATGAAAGATTAAATTGATAAATGTGTATATTTAAATAGTGGCAATTAACAATGGATGAGAGAATTAAATAAAATAATTAATTTAAAGAAAGTGCTTGCAGTAACGAACATTCTGGAGTAATAAATAAATTGGTGAATTTTCTAAAAGAAAGGGGACTTTTAGTTATTTTCTGAAAAACTAATCTGGCTGCTTCCCGTGAATGTTTTCTTTATTCTTGGAAGCTCTACTTATGGTTTTTTGGGGTTTTGGAATTGGTGGTTGCAGTGTTTGTTGAGATTCTGGAAGTGTGTTAAAATTGCAAGTTGGCAGTGGCGAGCTTTGCAACAAAAATTTCCTCTACCAAGCGGGAAAAACCAGGTTCCACTATTTTTCTCAATTTTAATTCTATTAAGGGAAAAGAATATTGATGGATGAGTTGTTTGAAGACACACTTCTTTGTTTACTTAAATTCTAAATTTGATTAATTAGGAATTGCATCTTCTGAAGGTTTTGTCAAAGTCTTTTTTCCGAATGTCGCTTGAGCTTACTATGCAACCATTGCATTTCTTGAGTTAGAGCCTAGCATTTCCTGTTGCTAGACTATTTCATGAGCTTACCCATGTATTATTCATTGTTTTCCTTTTGGGAATATGTTGATAGTCTGAAACCCAACACTCTACCCCAACTATAGTTTTTCTTTGTCGATCCGTAATCTGTTAATTTTGTTGGTTTTTTCTGGGCACATTACCTACTCTATAGTTTTGAGACAAACTATTCTATTTTGGCTGCATATTAGTCTGGCATCAGTTGGGAAGTTGTTTTGGTTGTGCACAAGGATTGACTTGTCCATTTGATATTGATTATTGACTAAGCAAATTGTGGTATTCCTTTTTACATGCAATCAATGTAGTTGCCTTGACCTTGTCGCTCCATACATCAATTTCTTTCTACATTGCTCTTTGTGTACTAGGAAGTGCCCAAAAGATCAAGAGTCAAGCTTTTGAAGGGAAATAAAGTCATAACCTTCTAGAACAAAAAGACTCACCCTTAATTATTCTTTCTTCACATAACTAGTAGTCAAGCTTTTTGCAAGAAACAAAGATAAGGGTGATTCTTGAAATAGAACATTTCCATTGACATCGATGGATTTTATTTTGGTTCACCATACCTCTACTTTTTCTCATGAAATTCATTATTGTAAATGACATCAATTTATTTCCATATAAACACCCTTTGAGGATGTTTGTATGATTATCGATGGAGATGAGAAAGGATTCATTTTCTTATTCCGCTCTTGTAAAAGTTGTTTATGACATTTCTTACCACCGTCAACCTTGTTTAATGTGTTTGCCTCTATTAGCATCAATAATCTAGAGTCATAATACATAAATTCCAGGCTTGGCCATGCCCAAGATATTGACTGCATTCCTCAAGCTCTGTTTAATTCGAGGATGTCCCTCGTTGTGTGCTTGTAAACCATGGTTAGATCTGAGATCTAATAGTAAGCTATTGGTTCAATTTACATGCATTGTATATTAGTGTATTGGTTGTATAGGTTCACTAAAGATGAGTTCCAAACGAATTCAATTTATTTTAATTGGAAATTGATATGTAATACGCTATATATGTGTGGTTTTTGATGTATAAGACACATTGTCATTCGATATCTACATATGCCTTTATATTTACATATGTATATATATATTTGTATATATTTATATGTGAATTTCCTCATTCAAGGATTCATTGTATATAGATATATATGCTTATATATATGTACATATATATATATACATATACATATATATTTATTTGATGGTTAAAATCTGTATTAAATTAGTGGGGGTTATTTGTATGTTGTAATATTAGAAAAGAATATTTCACCTTCTAATTAAAAGATTTATTGTGAATGGAATTTGGTAATGATGATTTAAAGAGGTGTGAATTATAGTATAAACAAGCATTTAGAGTAACTCATAAATTAGTGGAATGGATGAATTAGATAAAATTTTAAGTGGTGTATTTCTCTTGTAGCTTTATAATGAATGTTGAGTTCTTTTGCAAATATGAATTAGTTGAATAGTAAATTATCTTGTAATTGGATATAGAATACAATAATTTTCATGGAAATAATGTCTCTCTAAAAGCAATGTTGTTTTTTTATTAGTTTGGAACATTGTGCCTAATTTTGAGATTGAAATGTTTTGGGATATTATTGTTGCTGCTCTAATGTGGAGTTTTTTTATGTCTATGAAATCGAGAGTCTTCTCGACAGTTGGGAATTGTGCTATTGGTTGAATCATTGTGTTTGATCCTTGCAGTGAGTAATATTGTGCTTGTGATGTGTGGATGAGGGTCTTTATCCATGCACCACTTACTTTTTATTACAATTTTGTTTGAGAGAGAGATGGTCCATGCCTTGCTTGGGTTATATACTTTTGTGGCTTTTTGTTCTATGTACATGATGGCTTTACCCTATTGATTTTATTGGGTCTCCTAGCTACTAGTAGGGGGACTGGCTATCAATGGGGGTCGGCGCACAAAGTTGCGCCAGTGTAACCCATGTGGGAGTTTCTTAACTCAATGATAACATAAAAATGATTTAGGGGGTTGAGTAGTTTGCACATTAATCAAGATAAGTGAATGCCTCACCCATGCCTATAGTGCTTGTTTAGACGAAGGATGGGTTGAGAAGGCTTGGTTGGCAAGAACAACTTCCTTGTCCTCACAAAAGGATGATTGGTTCCCCATATGTCACCCTATGGGGTTGGCGCCTAGTGAGAGGTTGTCATGGTAACCATAGATGGGGGTTGGCATCTAGTGAGAGATTGCCAGGGTAACCCATGTCAGGACCATGCGATGACACTATTCCCTCTACAGACTAGTATTCCCTTGTTTTTTTTCTTCCCTTGGAATGTGATGTCCTCTGGAAGCAATGTATGCTCTTATGTATTGTTAAGTTGTTGCAGTGTCAGTTGTCCTCTGTTTAGCATTATTTTTTGTTGTGGGACCTTATTGCTATCTCCTAGCACAAGGGGTGGACCTTAGGGTTCCACATGGTTGAGTGGAATATCCTATATGTACTTATATTGAATTGAAATTAGTTGTATCATGCATTGTACTCAAATGTACATTCTTCCTTATTAATCTTGGGAAGCACTATTGTAATAATGTAATGTTTTAATTATTGTGAACTCTCTCTTATAATGGATAATGCAATGTTGTATCTTGCATATGTTAGTTAATTGTAATGATCATGAATGTTGCTATATTGATAATATGATATGGATGATTCTTATTGGTAGATCATTTAAATGTGATGGATTAAATGCACTTTAAATTGTTAGATAAAATTTGATTTAATGAGATGAATTATAATTTTTGTTAGTTTGGTTAATGGAACCTTAGAGGACTTAGGTTAGAATACAATTTATTGTATATTCTAAAATCTATAATATGTTACTCTTCAAAAAAAAAATGTTCCATTTTATGTGTTGTAGCATGTTGTCCTCTCGGGTTCTATGGCAGGGCATTACATGTATGAAAATGTTGTTTCAATTGATATGATAATATTTTTTCAAGTTATATATAAATATCATAATGTTGTTTCAAGTTATTTATATATACATCCCATGATTAGCTAAGGGTTGTAATAGTTAGAATTGGGGATATGATACTATAACATGTATTTCTTATTTCATTTGATATATAGCCTTGTTCATTTATGCTAGTGTGAATAATTAATCTATTAACTATACTTAATTGTACTTAGGTTTGTGAGATTGAATAACTTCTTGTATAAGTGAATGTGCAACCTTTTAGACCTCTAGAGGTTACCAACTTATTTGGTAAACCTTATTGACATACCTTTTGACGTTGGAATACTTTCCATCTCACCTTAAATGTCACTCAACACTTGGCATCAAGGTTGATGACTTGGTCATAGAGGTTGTCGGTTTGCACACTCCAAGTGTTCCTAAGGTTGACACCTATAGATGTTGGTGTAATTAAATATTTAATTACACTTTATTAAGTTTACTTAGGTCCTAATTAGGTTTTACCTTTAGGGCTTTACATATTGAGTTATAAAAGCAAGTCATCTCATGTAATTAATTATTCTCAATAATATTATTTGCACATCTTTTGCAAATTGATCTTGCATCTTTGTTTTTTCTCCTTGTAGAAGGCTAATCTAGGTTTTGCAAGTGATCTTAGTTTTATGGAGTTTATTGGAACCTATAAAATGGTATCAGAACTTTGATCTACAAGCCCCTTCTTAGATCTATGAGAAATTCAGAGCTCCAAATCTATAGCCTCCTGTCTAAATTTTGAGAGATCCTATCTTGAGAAAAATATTTTGATTTTTTAAATATATTTTTCCAAAAAAAAAAAAATCATCATCATCATCAATTTTTCTTTTTTATTTTTTTTTCATTTTTGTTGCAAAAAAATTAAAAACGCATAAAAGGAATTTTTTTAAAAAAAATTTTCCACCCACTAGCCACCAGCCAAGGTTTTTTGGCTTTTTTGACCTATTTTCGTAAATTGGTCATAACTTGGGTATACAGTGTCAAAATTGAGAAAATGATGTATCGTTGAAAAGCTAGTTTTGAGCTCTTTCTAGTGGTGTAGGTCTCATTATCGGATTTTGCTATTGGTTTCTATTATTCTCAATCAAAGTAAGATCTTCATTTTATGCTTCCAAGCTCATAACTTTATGCCTATATCTCCAATTTTCATGATTCAAGTAGTCTCAGGAAGGTATTTCACAACTCTTTAGATATTTTCATACACTTTTTCCAAAATATGCCACAAGTAAATTTTATTCATTATTTTTTTTTCACATTATACTTAATTACTTGGATGTCTTGGCACCTAGAAAGGATTTATTTGTGTAGGATGACATAATTTGATCTTCTTTATTAGTATTTAGGTTCATAGTCTCTAATTTTTTAATTTGAGTGAGTATCATGAGTTTTTCAATTCATCCTTCTATGATCAAGTTGGATAAGGATAACTATGAGTCTTGGAAAAATTACATCGTGACACATTTCAGGTGGCTTGATATTTTTCCTTATCTGTATGGACTCATACCTACACTAGACACACCAAGTAGTTTATCAGCATGGGTTATCAGCATGGGTTATCATCAAAGATTATATTGTAGGGGTTGTATGTTCTAGTGTTGATCTTGACACTATGCATGTTATATCAGACATTGAATGTGCCCACACACTTTGGACATGACTTTGGGAGATCTATGGAGACCTTCATATCTCTCCATACCTAGAGGATCCTTCTACAAATTGTCTCATCCCTCTTACAGATGTAGGTTCCATACCCTTTGATGATGATACTTCAGAGGAGCTTATGTATATCATAGGTCTTGCATGTGTCGATGGTTCAGAGACTTGCATTCATGTTCCCACTCTTCAAATTGAGACTAAATCATCATCTCATGTTGTTCCTGATCTGTTTAACATTTCCACATCTTTGGCCCCTATTGGTTCAATATAATAGGACATCCATCTTCTTCCAGACACAGCTACTTGGGATTCATATCTTGCAGACATATCATGCTTATTTGTAGTCATATATTTCAAATCTGGAAGATTACTTTGAGTACATTCATCTCCTCATTGTTGATATCCACATCAACAATGTTGGCCCACCATCTTCATCAACTTTGCAGCTTGTTCTACATTAGTCTTCATAGGATTCTAGATCAGAATCATCACTTTTCAACATGTGGACACTTGAGCACTATTCATAGGCAGACATCATCTACATTTGGATTCCATAATCACCCATTCTTTTGGATTGGCTTCTCCAATCACCAATGGGTCTATTTCTAACTAAGGGGAGAAACGTTGTTTGCAGATAGTAGATCATATTTTATCTTCAAGCATTCATCATTGGTATGGGAGCTCTTTCTTTATGGGGGGATTCATATCCTCTTTGTCTCTCTCCTATTGTGGGGACATCTATTGTACTTTTATGACATAAGTAGTCCTTGGGGGGTCACATTGTGTCCTCCTATCCTTCTTTCACTAGTGCAGTTTTTCATTTTCTCTCTTTTGGAGAGGATTTTTTCCCATGTGGTTTTCTACTTTTCTCTAGTTAAGAGAGATTCATTTATTTTTACATGGGTACCAGGTAGAAGCACAAAGTTGAGTCCACTTTAGGTGGAAGTTTTTACCTTAGTGGAAATGTGAAATCGAGTTAAATGGAATAGGATCCTATTTTTAATAAACAAGATCCCATTTAGGTTTGAGGTATTGAGCCAAAAAATGAAATGGGATCCCTTTTTTTTTAAATGGGATCCCTTTTTTTTTTTACCTCCCGAGGCTTGCATTTGAAAATGGGATCCCATTCTTTACAAATCAGGATCTCATTTTTTACAAAACAAGATCTTGATTCATAATGAATAGGATCATATTTTCTGATCTGCTATTTTTTTTTTTTAGAAGTTGAACCCCATATCATTTTCAAAGATGGGATCTCGATTGAGGTAGGTGACCACCAGTGACAGCGATGGCCTAGTGACCATAGAGGTAGGAAATTCAACCCATTTTCTTGCATTTGCTGATATTTTTTATGGTGAATAATCATTAATTTATGTTTTTTATTATCTATAAATTTCATGAATTTTACCTATCAAAAACCATGAAACCCTACAGAAACATCAAACCAAAAAATTACATGAAACTTGGTATATATATTTATGTATTTATGTATATATGTGTGTACATATGTATGTATATAGATATATGTGTGTGTGTGTGTATATATATATATGTATATGTACATATGTATATATATGTATATAATATGTATATATGTATATATGTATGTACATATGTATGTATGTATGTATGTATGTATGTATGTATTTTTGTGTATTATTTTCATCTCTTAAATATGAACTAAAAACTATTGAATTTAACTATTTTTAAACCATTGAAAGATTTTTTTTAAATACATATACATACATATACATATAATTAAGAATGTGCATATGTATGTATGTGTATATGTATGTATGTACGTATCATATTACTTACAACTATTCAATTAGATCCATATTAAATAGTGAAATTTCATGGGATGACATCCAATGTGTGAATTCATTCAATGCCCAACATTACATGTAACAACAAAATTGAAAGGAAAAACAACATGTTAGATTGTAGAGCATAATCCCCCATGCAAACCTTGAAATTTTGATATTTTTCTTACATGTCAATGTACCACTATTAGCAATCATCACTTTAAATTAGTTACATGGATATTGATAATGTACTTAGTTTTCTTTTCCACTCAAGGGTTAATGAACTTATGAATATTAAGCAACATTCTTTGAAATGACTCAACACCTTCATAGTTAAGGAGAAGGAGGTCCCTAATAATGTGCATGTGCATAGATATTCTAGGAAAGGGATCATTTCCCAAATTGTTTTTGTATATATCTTTTTATCATTTCATTAAAATATTATTTTCTAAATATTAAAAACTTATACAATAATGGTATGCAATACTTGATTACATTATGAGATAGTTCATAGAAGCTCCACGTTTGATGTAGAATACATGTTTATAAATATATGTATATAAATTGTATATATATATACGTAGGTATGTATGTATATATGTTTGTATGTACGCACATATATATATGTATGCATATATAGTATATATATATACGTAGGTATGTATGTATATATGTTTGTATGTACGCACATATATATATGTATGCATATATAATTTTTTCATTCTATATATGTTATTGTTTTCTAAATATAAAAAGTAGATGATAATGGTATGCAAGATAAATGTTCATGCCTTTCAAAACCAAAAAAACTAGCTGGAATCCACCCATAAACACTCTCAAGAATTTATAATATTTTCCTCATCCAAATAAATTCAAACATTAACATGACATTCTTAACACTAACTTGAAAGCTATGCTCAAAATTGAAAAATCTAATTTCAAATTATGGTGAAACGAAATAAATTTCTCTACCACAAATTGCTAATTATAAATTAATAAAAAATAAATAAATAAACTAAGATCTCACTTTTTTAAAATGTTGTAAGATTGTAGGTCACACTCTCTAGGGATGGTCCTACATTTAAATACATTGATAGTATAACATGTAAGGACCACTAGATGAATGTTGAGTAGCAGACTAAACTATAGTCTGGAGCCTTCCAATTAAAGAAAGAAGACCAAAAGTATACTCATCAAAAAACATGGTTTCCTACAAAATAACTAAATCTTAAGGGGTCCTAATATGATCTATCTTAAGTGGATCAAATCAGTTCTCAAAATTTGGTGAAGCTTCCCAAGGAAAACAAATTTTTAAACAATTAAATAATATACATGATATTTAGTTAAAAACCAACCTGATTTCCTACAAAATAATGACATTTGTAAGGGAAGATATCATGAAGTTAAAAACCACCTTCCTCTTGTTAGGGGGTGTTAAGGCCTCAAACATTTCAAGAGAGGCTTCTCATGGAAGGGGAGGATGAAGGCTTCTCATGATAAGATTGTGCAAGATTATAATATGAATGAGATTTCATGAGAGGCTAGTCAATAAAAAAAAGAGCTATCTCAATCAATCGTTCCATAAGAAAATTTTGTCAGATGTGAAGAAAAATGGTTTTCTAAATGATTCAATGTAATTGCATGGTATAGGTATAATTCAAAGGCTCTACACATCTTTTCCATTCCTTCCTGAACACCACCTTTTTCACTAACTTGCAAGTCCATTATTCCAAGGGCCACCCAAGCTTTAACATTTTCAGGTTCTAGTTGTCATCACACTCAATGAAGAACCCCAATGTTTAAAATAATTCAATAAACTATTTTCTCTAAATATAGGTGCATTTCTATAAATTCAACGGTAGAACATAGATACTATCCTAAATTTTCAAAAGTGGGTTAATAGAGGGAGAATGTAGCACTATACATTACATAGAACATAATGATAAGTTCAAATTGTGATTACTACAAAGCTTGTTATGTTTTAACTTGCTTCATAGATCCCCTTAATCCATCCTATTACCCTAAACCCTAAACCCTAAAGCCATCATTTTGTCCTAGGACCTTAATTCATATATCTCGTTAAGCCACCCTATTACCCTAAACCTTTTGATAACCCTTTAAAATATTAACTTATAGTAAATACATAGAGTTGACAAAGATAGTGCTTCATGTGATTTACTATGTATTTAGTTTGACATTGATGTAAAAATAATTAGTTAAATCTAGAAGCACTATCTTGCACTTCACCAAATCTTATCCCCTTAAGCCAACAAATGTTTTTTCCTATGATATTACTTCATAGATCCACTTACGCCATCCTATTACCCTAAACCCTAAACCCTAATTCCATCATTCAATTCCTAGGACCTTAATGAACTTTGGTTTCTTTGGGAAACTTTACCAAGTTTTATTTCCTTAAGCCATCATTTTGTCCTAAGACCTTAATAAAATTTGGTTTCCTTGGGAAACTTCACCAAATTTTATTTCCTTAAGCATCATTTTGTCCTAGGACCTTAATTCATAGGTCCCCTTAAGCCATCCTATTACACTAAACCTTTTGATAACCCTTTAAAATATAAACTTATAGTAAATACATAGAGTTGAGAAAGATAGTGCTTCATGTGATTTACTATGTATTTAGTTTTAAATTGATGTAAAAATAATTTATGAAAGTGAGAAGCACTATCTTGCACTTCACCAAATATTATCCCCTTAATCCATCAAATGTTTTGTCATGGGAGCTTACTTCATAGATCCCCTTAAGCCATCCTATTACCCTAAACCCTAAACCCTAAACCCTAAAGCCATAATTTTGTCCTAAGATCTTAATTCATAGAACCCCTTAAGCCATCCTATTACCCTAAATCCTAAACCCTAAACTCTAAACCCTAAACCCTAAATCCATATTTTTTTCCTAGGAACTTAATTCATAGATCCCCTTAAGCCATACCTTAAACAATTAATGAGATTTCATAGATCACATTAACCTTTTTTTTTCATTTGCATTCCTTAGACGTAAATGAGACTTACACATTTTTCATTTGTATTCAATTAGGTCATTTAGACTGAATGGTTTAAGGGGATTTTAAACATGTATCTTACATTTTGAAATTACAAATTTAATGCAGGTTCACTTATATATTAGAGACCATGGATAAATTCAATATTGATGATATATGTAATCCACCTCCACACCCTCCATCTCCACCCCCTTCACCTCCACCTCCACCTCCACCACCTGAATCTAATGGCACTCACTTGTAAGCACGGATAAATGTGAATGTTATATCCATTTAGGATCAAATCAACGCTATTCAGAATGAAGAATGTATTCCA